>VCJN01003181.1:0-51515 GCA_006384855.1 Tetraselmis striata | reverse complement strand
AACTGCTTCGCTCAACCCGGAATCCAACAGCGAGCAAGCGTGGCCAACAGGGGCCTAGTTCCAGTCCTTTACCGGGACGGCTACGACTGCAGGCTGTTGCCGGATGATGGAGGACCTGGACGAGGTGCGGTCCAACGGCACAGGTTGTGACGCGACGCTGGTGATGGTGTCGTTGACCGCCGCTGATGCTGAATGCTCGTGATTTATTTATGGATATAACGTCGTAGTCGCTACTGTACAGTATCCCCATTTAATAACCCAAACTAAGGTTTTAATGTTTTTTGCGCACACGGAAAGTCGGAAACGACTACAGGTACAGGTACGTTATAATTACATGAGCTAGCAGCAGAAGGCGATATCGGAAATCACCAAAATAAAAGGCAATCAGAAAGGTCCTCTACATCGACTGCGGGGTGGAAGCAGTAACATGAGAAGACGCAGAGTGGGCACGAGCACACGCATCAGACTTGGCCATCTGCACACCGGCAGAGAGAATGCCGCCCAGGGTACCATGCACGCAAGCCGAGACCCGCTGCAACAGCCCCCGCCGTGTGCGCGACAGGTGACGGCGGAACTCAGCAGGTTGGCCGGCGACAAAGTTTCGAAGTGCCTGAACGGATTGACCACGAAGAAAGCAAGAGGTCGGGGCGGAAGGACCGCCAGGGAAGTTGCGCACAGCCAACAGCACCGCGAAGATGTAGACCACAGTCAAAGCGGACTTCCCGAGTCGGCCGCGGTCCTCAACCACAAAAGGGTAGTACCGGTGAACACCCTGCACTGGGGCGGAAGACGCCCGGTCCGCTGCCAACTTAGCATGCTCCGCCTCGGTCGCCGCGATTCCCGGGATGCACCAGCGGGGGTCGTTGCTCCAAGTGGGGGTCGTGGAGGACACGCACGCGAAGTCGATCATGTAATCGCACGCTGCCCCTCCCCACCCGCCAGCGTCAGGTCCGACGGCCGCGAGCGGTCCGCTGGGCGCAGCCCACTCGTCTCAAGGGTCAAGTCGCCGGCTCCCGAGCGGTCCCGGTCAAGCACCGCCCCCGCATCAATTGCCACAGATGCCCACAGATTCTTCAAAGCGGTATGCATGCGGTGCTTGTAGTTCGCTACGGGGCATATGGGTAGATGATCCACGATGAAATCCGTAGCGCTCCGGTTCGAGCCATCCGTAGAGCGAAGCCATAAGGGATCAATACCACACGTTGGGCCAGGGCAAGTGACAAGCGCGGAACCTCCGCGCGGGCAAAGGCCCAGTACCCGCGCAGCGGCGGCCGCATAAGCAGCATGGGGAATCTTGCGGGCGGACTCGTGATCCGACTGGAAAAGCGATAGGGAGCCCGGCCCGCACGCGCTGTACAGGCGCAGGGTATCAAGTCGCGAGGCCGCTGCACCAGTACGTTTGGAAGCTGAGATCGAGGGCCACGAAGTCACGCAAGCGAATCGCACGGCTGAGGTGGCGTTGGACAACCATGGTCGTGGGTTGATTCATCGGAGGTCGCACCCGATACCCTACCCGAGGGCGGAGCAGTTAGAACCTGGCAAGCGATTCTGGGAGGGACACAGTGGCTGCTCGACGGGAGGTTGTTGCCACTTAATTCGCCCCGGCGACGGTATCTTCAGAGCTACATAAAGCGCATGTAGTAACGGTATTTGGCAGTACTCGTACCACCGAAGGAAGCAATTGCTGGGCAGCAGAGGCGGCTCACCAATACCAACTCCTAAGAGGAGTGGCCGTAAAAGGAGATGTGGTGACGCGCAATTCCTCCGCTAGTGCTCGTACCCGTTACGGGTCGTAGTACCAGCTGTTGGATTCCGATGCAGCGGTGGTTCGTAGGCATTTACTTGACCGTAATTAACTCGAAGATCTCGTGGGTAACGCCATACGCCGCGCGTGCGCGCCGCACATCTTCTTGCGGTAACGTGGTTAGGGGCCCGTACAGTCTCGTTATCACGCGCGCGTCTCACTGCGCCCATGGCAAAAGCACTCGTAGCCACAGACGACACCTCGGCGCGGACCGCCTCGTTAGAAGGGGCCAAGGGCGGGCCCGTTACTCCCGTACCAGCTTTGCAGGGACAACCGATTTGCGCGGAATAAAAACGCCGCAGGGGCCGTCGGACTGCAGCAAGGCCAGATTCAGACCGCCAAAAATCCGCGGGCATACTCATTCGAACGATTGCAGCCTCCATGCGCGGTTGTAGACTGGTCGCAAGCGTCCAGGCCAAAGCAGCGAAAACGCAGCCGAAATGTTGGCGGCGTCCACGGCCTCCAAGAAAGGGTCCAGCTCCGACGGCGGCATCATGCGGCCTCGGTACAGGTACGTTCCGACGACGCGAGAGCGTTGCGATACCGCGCGCGCAGTCGCGCGCAATAAAGGCTTTGAATTGTACAGGTACGGGTACCTCAACACGCCGCTATTAACATCTATACAACCCTATCGCCTAATATATTGCTGGTCCAGCGCTGTGACCTAACCCAGTCCCGCCCACCGTGTGTACACCTGCCCACAAAGTCTTGCCCCCCCAAGTCATACGAGACGCAGGAATTCAATGTTGTGATGGTACATGGCAATATTACTATATGCCATTCGACCAACCGCAAGTATGCTCTATCGTAGCTGGTGTATCGTCGCTATTCGGGAAATATCGCATACTTTGGCGCAAAGAAGTCGCAGACAAAGTAGAACACGCGCTACAACAGTGCCCCAATTTCAGCATTGTAAGCGGTTTCGGAGCATATAAATAACGTTTTTTTGCCATGTTCAGGTACATTTTTTCTTTGAAATTCGTCGACATAGTGGTGTCATGCGACCACTCCCTGCTTTTTATTGAGTAAAAACGAGTCTCTACGCAAGAGGGTAGACGAATTCGAGCGCTGTCAATGTCGGAAATATTGTGATGCAATCGCAGTTTTGGGAGGTGTGCCAAGGGGCATATCTTTGCGAAACGGCGTCGGATGAGGCATACGAGGTCGCGTTGGAGAAGCCCTAGAGAAAACGCTGTCATATAGCCCAGGGGTGTCATATTGCCCGGGTTTTTGCGATCATATTTGCGATTCGCTGACGTTTAAGGGGTCTACGGCCCGAAAACGTGTTTTTCAGTGATAGGGGCCCAGTGTTAGGCCACGTCACGGGCACCTAGATGCAACCCATTGTGCCTCAAACTCGAGTCCATAAAATGCTCTAACGTGGACCAACAACTTTGCATTATGGCGTTTCCCCATGTTTCTAGACGGCTTTTTGCTGGTGATGCGTGAAAGTTTCTGTGACTTGGCTATACTGAGTGGTTTTGGCACAATGCCTATTTTTTATGCACACCTTCCGCGCTGCGTCATGGCAGTGGCGCATCAAAAGGGTTTTAATATGGGCTACTCGCACGGTGAAGCTTGGGCCATATAGCGCGTCGCGTGCTATATATGCTACCAACGGATCGCATTTCCAGTCCTTTCGAACGTTGTAGGGATAAAACGTAGGGATAGTGGCGTATGCAAGGGTGTGATGCCACACCATCATTCCAACTGCGACAATACTTACACAATGTATTCATTATCTATTTTACTTTCCGTGCGCGGAAAGCTTTGGGAGCATGTGCAGCCCCAAAAAGCTGAAACGGCATGCAATCGTTATTTATGCCATTTTCTGGTCAAAAACAACATTTACTCCACTGTGAGCAGAAAAAGCGCATCGCGTTAAAATGATGCTTTAGCGCGACATTTTGGCGGCTTGCGCTGCAACCAAGGCCATTCAAGCTAAGCTTTAGTGTAGTTAGTGGAGTGTGTGTGGTTTTTGACTTGCATGCTGGCACCGCAGGATGCGCTTCGCATGCGGTATTCCTCGAGGGCTTCTCTTTTGTGGGGGGGGGGGGGGGGGTGTAGATGTACCGGCATGAACTGGTCTTAAAATAATCAGAGCTGCCGGAACTTGATTTAAATCATTCAAAAGACAAAAGGACGCTCAGTCCCACCATCTCCGCCCTTGCAGCACGGCAGCTCGAGGACACTTGGATCATGCAACACCCGCACACCATCCCGGCTATACACCGGACCCCGTTAGACATCGCCGCACTTATTGTAAGGATGGACGGTTCGGACTCGCGGCGTCTCGCACTTGAGAGGGCGGGGGGGGGGGGGGGGGGGGCTCCGGTGCCCAGCCGCCCGCCCCTGGCCAACCAGTTCCAACATATGGACATGGGTTGCGTTGAAGGGCATGCAGTTCAAGGTACTTCAGCCTGAAGCAATTCCCAACTTCAGCTGAATCCGGTTCAGCCTGAATACCTCCCGGAAATGGCATGAGTACCCCCTACATGAAGTCCCTTTAGAAAGACGATTTTTAAGTGTGGGGCCCGGCTGTAGGACTGACTACGTCGTCTGAATAGTCCGAATCCGTAGAGATATATTGTTCCATGCCGCCCATTTTGTTGTCCTACGTGGTGTAGCCGTATATGGCCCAAATGCGTGGCGGATAGTATTGAATAGCCCCTTATCAGTAGATTAGTTAGTATTTACGCGATAATTTGCAATATATGTACGAGCGGTGGAAAACGATTTGAATTTGTCTAATATGTTGTGATGGGTTTGGTATATGTTATTGTTCTTGGCGCTAGCTATTGACCATGTTTCCCTGCTGGCGGCTGCCGGACGGCAAGATGCTCGAAGGAGAACCGCAACTAACGCACATCACACACTGCCACACCACTTTCGCCTCACCAAACCATGCACTCTTCGCTCACGATACCAACGAGTGTGGATGTAGGTTGCGGAGCCAATCGCGGAGCATGCAATCAACGCCGGCGAGGGTGGCGTTCCGGTGTCATCGGGAGGGCTCAACAGACGATCGCCAGCAGCGCGGCGGCGGCATCACCCCGCGGCCGTGCCGCCGACCGCCCCGCTGCTAACCGCCGTAGCGCCGGTGACTCGTAGTCCCAGTTTCCTACCGCGCCTATTCAGTCGTGTCCCAAACCGGGCGCTCCCGTGGGTGTCATACATGTAATAATATGTTCAACCGCACAAAAATTGCCACTGCTCTGCGCCGTTGTTGGGGGGGGGGGGGGGGGGGAGGGGGGGGGTGTCTTCGGGCATGAATTCAGTCTGAATATCTGCATGCCTGAACTGAGTAGGACTTCAGGCTGAATTCAGGGCCTGAAGTCTGTTCATCTGAATTCAATCCAGCCTGAACTGAATACCTCCCGGAAATGGCATGAGTACCCCCTACATGAAGTCCCTTTAGAAAGACGATTTTTTAAGTGTGGGGCCCGGCTGTAGGACTGACTACGTCGTCTGAATAGTCCGAATCCGTAGAGATATATTTTCCATGCCGCCCATTTTGTTGTCCTACGTGGTGTAGCCGTATATGGCCCAAATGCGTGGCGGATAGTATTGAATAGCCCCTTATCAGTAGATTAGTTAGTATTTACGCGATAATTTGCAATATATGTACGAGCGGTGGAAAACGATTTGAATTTGTCTAATATGTTTGTGATGGGTTTTGGTATATGTTATTGTTCTTGGCGCTAGCTATTGACCATGTTTCCCTGCTGGCGGCTGCCGGACGGCAAGATGCTCGAAGGAGAACCGCAACTAACGCACATCACACACCGCCACACCACTTTCGCCTCACCAAACCATGCACTCTTCGCTCACGATACCAACGAGTGTGGATGTAGGTTGCGGAGCCAATCGCGGAGCATGCAATCAACGCCGGCGAGGGTGGCGTCCGGTGTCATCGGGAGGGGCTCAACAGACGATCGCCAGCAGCGCGGCGGCGGCATCACCCCGCGGCCGTGCCGCCGACCGCCCCCGCTGCTAACCGCCGTAGCGCCGGTGACTCGTAGTCCCAGTTTCCTACCGCGCCTATTCAGTCCGTGTCCCAAACCGGCGCTCCCGTGGGTGTCATACATGTAATAATATGTTCAACCGCACAAAAATTGCCACTGCTCTGCGCCGTTGTTGGGGGGGGGGGGGGGGGGGGGGGGGGAGGGGGGGGGTGTCTTCGGGCATGAATTCAGTCTGAATATCTGCATGCCTGAACTGAGTAGACTTCAGGCTGAATTCAGGGCCTGAAGTCTGTTCATCTGAATTCAATCCAGCCTGAACTGAATACCTCCAGGGGTACTTAAGCGCAACCCCGGTATGGACCGTCCGTCTCCCCGCTCCCTCCCCCACCACCACCACCACTCACCCCCCATTGAGACTATGTTGAATCGTTTATTCCGTTGGGGCTTGTCAAGTCCAATACGCACGTGCGACGTGTCGGTCGCTGTTCATGGCGGGGGATGTCGAGGCGGATGCGATATGTCTTCGGGTGGACCGAAGTCGATCTTCAGTGCCGCTACTACCTACACGGTGTCCCCTGTCCAGAGGGTCCCCTCCCCTCCCGATAATATTCCAAAATCGATCGCAACGCCGCAATGTTTCTTCCAGACCGAAATGTCACAAGCGATGACGATATTTAGCTAGAGACGGATAATAGATATCCCCACCGTCGAGGCGATCGCCCTCATGGGAGCCGGGAGCCTATCGCACCACTCGGGGCTAGGCGCTCCTACGGTGACCGGTGCGAAGCGCACCCGATGATACGCAAAGGGCGTTTTCGAAAATGCTGACTCCAGGTTGCACAACGCGCATCGGTGCAGGAAGATAGAGTTCGTGGGAGTTCTATTCGACCCAATCAATCAACGCACGGAGAGCCTTGTGTCTAGTGGATGGGTGGGTGGGGGGCGGGGGGGGGGGGGGGTCGACCCCGAGGATTGGATCCTTTTGATGTACGAGCACAATCAACGGCGGTTTGAAAATGTTGCGGAAGTGCACGGGCGATACGCCGTCCCATGAGTTCGAGCCCCTGGACTAAGACGATATACCTTGCGGCCGGGACGTACAAGAACCTCCTACAACGGAGTTTTAAGACTCTTGCTCTTCCGGACGACGACGGGTTTGGGAATAGCATATTTCGGTGGAAGAGTTACGCTCAGTGAGGAGCGTATATACACCCCCCCTCTTGGCCCTCCTTCACCCTCGCCCTCGCGACATACGTTTACATCCCGGGTACCTCACGCATGTACTTGGCTAGCGGTATGCCGTACGCCTCGTGGCCGCCAGATCTCGCCCTTGTGTTGCCCGCGTCCGAGACGCCATGAGCGGAGTTGAAGAGGATGTTTGAGTGGGCGTTGCGCCATCTACGGAAATAGGCGGACATGCGTCTCACGGTGTACCGCCTCGCCACGACTAATAAGGTGTTGCAGTGCGACCGCAATGAGGCAAGAGGCCCGGACTTCTTCCGGATGTGGCCATCCGCATGGTGCAACGCATCGTCCGCAGCCGTTTCGTCCGTAGTCTCTGTTGTGTGTCGTGCCCCCTATGCATCAGGTAATACCCTCTCTATATATCGGGTACCCTCTGATTCGCGCCGGAAGTTTATTTGACGATGTTTGGCATTCGCGGCTTTGCATGCGAGCAACTCCAACGCAAGCAACGCGACGCACGCCCATCGGCATCACAGCAATCACCGTCTATTTATATGGAGTCCCATGTGGCGGCTTCATGGGAGGGGCGGGCGTGTGCTCTTCATGCATGTTCTCGTTCCAGGCAAGATTCGCCGCGACGCCCCGTGAATATGCAAAGTTGCAATTCCCGTTGTAGGGCGTACTAAGAGGATGTGGTTTTGCGACGGGTGCAAACGCAGATATATATACATTGACTTTCGTACGACATTTTGTCCCAGCTCGGCCGATTGTTCGGCGAGCCTTTGCGGGGACAGTTTGCAACCGAGGTGCATGCGAATATGGAGAGGACGAGGTTGGAGAAACGCCGCGCCCTTGCGGAAGCTCCTGCTCCCGCATACTAGCAACTCCGGGATGCGTATGTGTTGTCGCGCAATGCCACAGCGGGCGTTGTCGCCTCACATTCGATTAGAGTACTGATGAGTTAAACATTGTAGTCGCTATTATGAGTAGACCTCGAGTAGGAAAACTAATGAGATTACTATATCATCCTAGTGCCCCAGTGGCCATAGATTCCGCACTTTTCCGGCCCATCGTCCCTGGATGTGCGTAATTTCATCCGGCATAATTCTTGATATAGGACGTGTGAAACTCTGATTGGGTGGCTGACTGAGTGACTGAATGGTTGGCTGACTGACTGACACATCAACGTAAATTTTCCATGATTTCATAGTGGCGGGCAGTATGTAGAGCTCGTACACGTTCGTGTACCGCCAGTACCCGTACGACAATCAATATGCCACGATGCGCGCGTTCCGCACGTGGATTTGGGGGCCGCAGAGAGCAAAAGACTAAATTGGACGTACGGCGGCAGCATGCTCGCCCTCCGCCGCGGCGCTGCTTCGTCGCGCGCGATTCTATCATTCTAGACGAGAACGACGCAGTGCACCTCAGTGCTGAATGCGTAAAAGTCGCATTCACTCCGCCCAAACATGTCCCAGTTATTTGCTGACTACGCACCAGGCACGGGTACCACCAGAGGCGCACGTCGCCAATCCTGGAAGCCGTGCAAACATGAAAATTATTTTGGATATATTTTGGCTAGATATATTGATGTAGAAATCTAAATTATTAATTGAAAGGAGGTCAGTGTTTACGGAAGCCGTTGCGGAACTTGGCTGGCGGGGGACTGAGCTGATAATACAATGACATCGGCGGTAAGTCGAGTGCGTTGTTATGAGACATAAGCAGCTGCGCAGCAGTGTCATACTATAATATGGCCGCGACGACCTACCGGCGAGCCCCGTGTATACTTTGTCTGACATGTCCAATCTTGACAACATTGACACCTACTGCTCAAGTAAAAAACGTTGGCGGAGAAGACCGCTTGGGACTTCGTAAAACGAACACATGTCACAAGTTTGAGCTCAATAATATACGGTGAATCCTGGAGGGGTGGTTGGGAACCGCCGCACGTCGCCGGGGACGAGCGTAGACATCATCGCACACCTCATGATTGGCAAAATGCCAATAATGGTGCCTAGCGCAAATCTTGGCGGGGGCTGTAGACGTGGAGGTTGTTGCACGGGTGCACATTACCGCAATGACGTGTCCGCATGCCAGCGAGCGTTTTATCCCCTACGCGGAGGTGGTGCATCTTGGCTTTATAGCGGACGTGCGGGCGGCGGAGTCCAAGCCCAATGAGGTGTACCCGTTAAATTCTCTTTGTCTCAGGTATCACCGGACCTATGCTGGGAAACGCGCTAGGCCGGTGAGGGGACAACACAACCACAGCAAGCACATTGGGCACCCGTGGCCTTTCTATATGGTATAGGACATGCCCTAGGACGGTTTGTGGTTGACCCGAGTGCGGAGTGGCAGCCAATGGGTCAGAGCAAATTGATGCGGGTCAAGCGATCCTTTATGGATCGCGCAACCCCCAGACATACGCGGGCCACCGGCACCTCATTCAAGCACGATGTCGCATGAAACCACAGCAAAGGTGCTCTCATGTGCCTTTGCCACATCTCGTCACGTGTGCTTTCAAGAGCCGTGTCTCAAGTTCCCGGTTGTTGGTGGTGCGCGTCAACGCCAATGTCGCACCGCGGAGCCGGTGCGACAGCATAAGTGCTTTTAACCTACGCTGGACCACCCCACCTACAGCCCGTCCCATCTCGCTGCATAACCGCATGTGCCCAACTGCGCAACGTCAACACCTTAGTACGGATCCAATTCGGCCCGTGCATGGGCCCCATTGGGTGTTGGTTAGTTTTACATGGGTTAAGCAAGGTTTCGGTGCCCCAACGTAGGGTCTTGCACGACAAAAGATAATTTGACGGGTAAGCAGTTCGGTACGCCTGAATAAAGTTTGGCTAATGGATACAAAAGCGCCGTGCTTCTACTAGTTGCAAAATGTGTTTTCATGCATGTACACACCACGAGCAACGGTCGCGCGCACGCATCCCTCAGCCTCCCAGCTCGTTCTACTCGGTCGCCCCTCAACAGTGCGTCGAGCGACTAATCCTGACGGATAACTCGGTATTGCATCGCCGGTACCGGCTATGCTGCTGCGAAACGGCTTTCGACGACGACAGATATGAGCCGCGATGCTGCCGCAGCAACAACAACACACCGTATACACGCTGCGCAACAACTCGCAAGAAATAACTCGTGTACGCCACGCAGTAGCAATGCTTTGATGCGCCGCTATCTACGCAGTTGCTTGCAAGACAGCTCGGTTGCGTGGCGAAATTATCTCTACGCGCTAGGTGAATTCGCCAATGCAAGGCTCGTCCGCGAACAGATGGCGACGACGGTGCTGACGCGCGTAAGGTCTTCGTCCAAGGTGCGCATCTGTCTTTTACGAAGCGCGTATGTACAACGCCCGAGGCGTCGCTGCGACGACGAGCGTACTGCTCGATTTTGATGGCAAGTAGACGAGCGAGTTATGTCAGGCTTTCCTTTGGAGTAGCATGTCATCGCACCGCAACAATTATATGGGCGCGAGTTCTGCAATAAGGATTTAATAGGTCGTCGTAAGAAAAAACCTGCCGCTGGACGACGAGCGGTCTGTGGTTTCGGGGCAACCACGTTGTCGTCGCCACCGCCGCCGCAATATCGACTTTTTTCTATTGGTTTCGGAGCACAACGCAGGCGCGCTCATGGACGGCGACCGAGGCAGCGTAATAGAACTAGATAATAATTTGCTGCGTATGACTCCATCTTGTTTTATTCAATGTATTATTTGTGACGCAAGTGGCTCAGTGGCATGGGACGGGCGGCAGACGCATTAACATTCGCCGTGGTCTTCGTCTTTGGATTTCAACGAGCACCAGGACGATGAGCCGCAGGAGCCAATATGCTATGCTAGTCTGCGTACTGTTTTCATGATTAAGTGGTTTTTTATGATGGGTGCATCTGCAAGTGGTGGGCGATATATTTTGTTTGTGCTCTGACACTGCGATGATACAGCAACAGGAATTTCCGACAAATGAGCAACCTCAGAATCGCAATTATGATCCCACCGCACTACGCACGACTACTATGCATGTAATTCCGCACTACACGAAGTTAACAAAAGACCCGCGCGCAAGATGAGGTTTTCCGGCAACGTCTCAGTGTAAGCCCTTCCATCATCGTATACGCAGAGATCTCATCGTGTATCTGGGAGCATCGAAAGCAGGGACATGCAGCCCCACATGACTGCGGTCTTGGCGCATAGATGGAATGCACACCATGCATCAAGAACGCGCACTTTCTAGTGAGTTTTCCATGTATGTCACTATAAATACAAGTGACTATGGTTTCGGAGCGCTACCCGGCGTCACTGTCCTGGACTATCATAATGCGAATTGATACATCATCATGTGTGCGCATCTACTGTTGTTACACATTGCATTAATATACTGCTGGGGCGGTGTTACCTGTGATGCGTGCGCCACTCTTAGTTGCACCCGCGGTAAAGTCAGCATCATCATCCTCTTTGTCGATCTCTAGACAGCACGTGCTAGTCAATTGCGTGGTAGTCATCTGCTGCATTATGCTGCTCGGCCTAACATATAGAATTCACATAATTACACATCTATTTAATGATGATAAAATGTCACAATGTTCGATACGCGCATCGCCGTAGTAGCGTAGTAACAAAAACACCGTAGTATGTATTGCATTTCTAAATCGGAAGCAGTTGCAGTGAAAAACAATACATTTCCGACAGGAGCCTGCTACTTTTAATATCAGCACTAATTTCATATCATCTTAGCCAGCAATTTAGTATACGTGCGGACTGCATACCTGTATGTGTATGTAGCCGCAGTAGCGACATATTGCGATGTTTGGGCAAAAGCATGGTAATATATCATCATCAATGATGCTATAATGGAAATATGCGCTACTATTATTTTCGTGTGTAGTATTGATACTTCGGGGCATATCATGCGCGACAATCGTAGCAACAGTGCGCATCAGACTTTGTAACCTTATTTTACTAATCAAAAAATAAATCGATATGTGCAAGCAGCAACGAATCTGGCGCCGGCGGGCCTCTGCTAAGTAGGTTGGTAGTAATGGTGAGGCGGATAGATAGATCCGCCGCTTGTACTCTCTAAAACGGCCTAAGCATTGATTGATAATAATACTACTTCTCAGCGGTTTTCATCACATAGCTCTACCTTTGAAAATAGATAGTATTGTACTGGGTATCCAGTGTATGGCTACAATAACAAGAATGCTCTGCGTACGGGATTGAAATCTGCCGTCGCGCTTGGACTTGACAAACAGTCGAGATACGCTTAATTGCTTCTGTGCCAGGTCTATCTGATGTGCTGCTGGGAAACATTGCTCAAAGCGGAAATGGAATATGCAGTCCTGCGCAAGGAGGTAACGTCGCAGAACGCGATTTTGCACGAAAGTGAAGCAGCTTACTTGTTTACATCGACACTCCCTGTGTCTGTGACGTCTATCCATGACCAGCGCGATGGCCGAAAATGGCCGGACCAAGGTCGGAGTAGTAGCAGGGCTCCCTTAAGTGCCTGCCAAAACGGTAGCTTGGTTCTGATTACCATCGCAGAAGGCAGGCAGACGGCGGAGGGGGTCCCTCAGGCGAAGTGGATGCCGTGCTTATTGAAGCCCGCCAGGAGCGCCAGGAACTGGTCCTGCGTCATCTTGGACCCTCGCGCCTCCTCAAACCCCGTCTCCACCAGCACCTGCAGCACCAGCTCCTTAAACTTCTCCGACACCTTGCCCCTCTTGCCCTTCCCCCGGCTCGGCGCTGCAGGGGCGTCCGCGTCCCCCATCGCCACGTCGCCGCCGTCGTCCATCCCCAGCAGCAGCGCCGACGCCGCCGGCTTGCCGTTGCCGGCGCCCCCCGCGGCGCTGCCGAGCTTCAGCGCCTGCAGGGTCTCGTAGTTCTGCTCCATTGTCACCAGGGTGGTCGATTGCCGGAAGATGCCGCTGAGAGTCTTGTTCTTCCGCCCGAAGCAGAGGCGCGTGAGGCCGTCCCACTCCATGAAGTTGATGGGCGGCGGCGGGTTGCGCGGCTCGATGCGCACCACGCTGGAGTCCACCTTGGGAGGCGGCCGGAAGTTGTTCTTGCCCACCTTCAGGAGGTGGTTCACGCGCGCCAGCAGCTGCGTGTTGACCGCCAGTCGCGAGTAGAGCGAGTCTCCGGGCTGCGCCACCAGCCGCATGGCAAACTCGTGCTGGTACATGATGATGGCGGCGCGGAAGGCCGGCCGGTGCGCCAGCAGCTTGAATGTCAGCGGGGAGGAGATCTGGTACGGGATGTTGGCCACGCAGAGGTCGAAGTACGGCAGGTCCACCTTGAGCACGTCGCCCTGGATTACCTGAGAGAGAAGGGTCCAATGAAACGCACGTGAGGCGGCCACGCGTGTTGCCCGGGGAACAACGGGGCAAGCATGACACACACGCAGCATGGCCCATATGCCAGGTTGATAGGAGTGATTTTGTACAGTTCTACAGCGACTAGCAATACGGCATATACTTCAAACATTTCCACTTCAAACATTTCCATATAACGTAGCATCAACATAACCTAACATTGCCTTTTTACTTGACATTATGTAACGTTAACATTACATTACATTCACAATGCTTAACATTACCAGTTCACATTCCAGTTTCAGGCTTTCAAACGTACAAACAAATCAATAGCAGTAATCATTATCAGTTCCTTTTTCAGAGACACTACGGGTAGCGCCCCGAGACTGCAAAAACATGAGAGTTTTATCATTCAACGACTAGTCATGTCATGTTGTGTACTTCACAATTCGGTGGCAGCGGCAAATGCTCACCTGGAGCTGGCTGGCGAATGGGGTGCCTTGCACACGCCGCTGCAGCTCCATCACCTGAATGAGGCGCAGACTCAGGCGCGTCAGGGCGGCAGCCGAGTGAGCGCTGGCGTGGGAGGGCGATGGCACGGCGCCTGACTAATTGGGGCGCAGCGGCGCCACGGCGCGGTGCGGCAGCGGCGCACCATACGGTGGTCCAGCTCGACCGCCACCACGCGCTTGGCCTTCTCCAGCAGCTTCATGGTCAGGTTGCCGGTACCAGGCCCGATCTCGAGCACCACATCGGTGGACTTGATGCCGCTCTTCTCCACAATGGACTGCACCACCAGCGGGTTCTTCAGGATATGCTGCCCCTTGCTCTTGTGAAACTCGATGCCTGGCGAGTCGCACACACATGCCAAACGCGTTGGGACAGACTGCACATGCTAGTGTGTGGATATGCATGTGGAGGCAGGGGCAGTAGACAGGTACTATAAACCGCACTCCCACACCGGCTTCGGTGTGGTCTGTTCCTTGTAGTACCAAGCGTGCTGCACGCGACCAATAACCCACATCTGCTTCCGGGCGCTCGCATGCGCCTGGAGGGCGCAACTCAGCCGCCTACTCACCCGTCACGCTGGTAGCCAGCTTCCGGGCGGACTTCTTGGTGACGCCGCCGGCAGCCCGCAGCCCGCTCATCGCGCCTATCGTTCAGGCCCGCTTGCCCTCGCGTGCGCCCCTCTCGCCGCGCCTCGCCGACTCGCGGTGCGGCACGGTGCGGCGACTGCCCTCGCCCAGGCGGCCCGTCGCTCCGCAAACCTGTCCGGGCCGGCAAGGTCCCGTCAACGGAATGTTCGCCAGGCCGTGGCGGATAGCTCTGTGTGCTAGCTGGGAAACTGAGGGCGGTCTGTAGTTTCTTTGTCTGTGGCGTGACGATATGACGATATGCGCGCTGTTGTCGGCGGCCAGCACTTGTCTCACTTGCTGGACGAAGAAGTCGCCGGAAAAGCGCCGCCGTGCCGAACCTTTGCTGTGGGCGCCGTCGTGCGCGCACGGGCTGTTGCGGCGGCGGCTACAGGTACCTGTAGCGACTACTTGTATAATAATAAATCTCCTTCTGCTGCTAGCTCATGTAATTAATAATAATAAACTCGTACCGGTACGAGCGATATCGATCACCCCCTCGGATCAGGCAGCATTAGCGACCTATTCCTCCTATTTATCCCGGATGAGGATGCAGATGGCGTCGCCTATGACGATATATCAAGCGAGGAGATAACGAAATAGACGCGTTTGAATCAGATTATATTCAATGTATTTAAACATAAGATCTGAAGATCATATGGCTTAAAATGTAAATTATATGTCAATTAATATCTAATTTTCAACTACAGAGACGTGACGTGAAATCGTCAACGACAATGGAGCTATTTATTCGTCAATATATAGCGCTATATCGCAAAAGATTTCGTCATAAAACTCTACTGCATGAAATATATCCACCCGCGCCCCGCCGGGAGCAAGCGCGGTGGGGGCGGCAGCGTGGGGGTCGCGCCGAAAGTCGCGCGCCGCCGCCGCTCGTTCGTTTCCATCAGCATCACTGCCGGTACGCTACTGGTACCGGAAGCATCGATGATTGCGGCAGCACCGACTAGTAGCATCGCTAGTCCGATACAAATGTACCAGGTTATACGTACGACTATAACGTTGAGGTGTTTCCCTGCCGCCCCCAGCCGTGCCCATCACAACCATCAAATCAGCGGATCTGCCGTCACCCTGCGCCCGACATAGGCGGCCGCCCGCAGCCATGGTGAGCGCGAAGGACCGCCTGAAGCAGCACAAGCGCAAGTCCTTGGCGGCCCGCCACGCGGCCCTGCCTAGCTCCATGGAGAGGCGCGACGAGCTGGGACTGGGGGAGGGTGAAGAAGGGGAGGAGAATGCGGACTGGTCCTGGCGCTTGCGGAACTGCACCTGCAAGGACGGCCGCTGCGTGCCGCGGTTCCACATCGATGTCAAGCCCAGGCAGGAGAGCGGGAGCAGCGTCAGCGCCGGCGCGGAGTTGGCCGCCCCTACCTGTAACCCTGTAGGTAACACCACCACCACCACGACCACGAACACCGGCGCTGCCACCGCCACCGCCACCGCCACCGCTGCCGCGAGGAAGGAGTGACCGCTCCACGTCGAGGGACCAGGCAACCGGCGAGTATGCGTTTGCAACCGGTGGGATCGCGCCAACCTCTGGCGACATGGAGGCAGCGGTGCCATCCTTTGGGGCAGCCAGCTTTGGCATCAGCACAGCTTCGGCTTGTGCATCCCCTGCACATGATGCGCCCCATCAGCTGCCCCATCAGCTGCCAAGTCATGGCCAGTCGAGGCGCTTTACCGCCAAAGATCGGGTACCGCCTGCCGCCCTTCTCAAGGACCACTCTGCTTGCTGATGGGGGGAGAGGGGGGTGGGGTGGAGTGATGGCCGCAAGCTGGGCGCATCCGCGGGCCATCAGTTGCAGCTTTCATCAGCCATCAACCTATGGCACGCTGAATGCGGGAGCGCACAAGGCGCCCAGGCGCTCACCATCCATGTGCGTCTAGCAAAGTCAGGCAGCTTGGGCGCTGCTTAATACCAAGCTGCGGACGCGAGACACCTGCGCCCGTGTGGTCGCCATGATGGATGTCGAGTCAAAGGAGATTGTTTGTGTGGTGGTGGTGGTGGTGGTGGTAAGTGGGGGGAGAGGGGTGTACCGGCAGGCTGGCAGCTGGTAAGGCATGATCCACGCTGTGACCCTTGAAGCTGCCGTGTGTAAGGCTGGAGGGCAATGCTCTGTGAACGGAGGCGCAGTGCGAATGTTCGATGGTGGTGTCTCAACCGGCATGGCTGAGTCATGCCTGCATGGCGGCACACGGCGGCATGGAGCCACCACAGCTCAAGCAATCAGTTCATAACCTACTCGCAACAGGCCATCGAGGATCGGTGTATGTTCCCAAGGCGCCCCCGCATTCAGAGGAGCCCAATGTTGGCTTCGTGGGGGAGTGAGTGTTTGAGCTCGCCATACCGGGCATAGATGGCATCGCATTACAGGTTGCCCGCCCGCCCGCACCACACACATAGAAGACCGCGGGAGAGGGATGCCACCTAGTGCACACCTCCAATACCAACATCGGACTGGCAAGAATTTCAATTCAATTCGAGCGTGAAGTTATCATCATGAATGTATCGTACTTCTATTGTACGATCACCATATTCATATGACACCCTATGCCCATTGCCAATCAGGGAGAGAAGCACAGACCAGATTTACCTGATGCGTCTAGGTTTTAGGATTTTCAGGGTTTCAGCCCCGCTTTGCAACCGAAAAACGCTTTCGTAACCTTTACGTCCGATAATAATTTACTACCACCAGGGATTGCTAAAACACAAATTGCCCGACCGTCCACACTGGTTTATAAAATGCTGTTAAACTCCGGCGATGCGACACACTGTTTTATTATAAATGACGCCTAGAGGTCCGCCTGCCCGCAAATATTTAATGACACTGATACCGGTACCTGTACCGCGCGGAGGAAAATTACCGCGAAATTCCAGCCTGCAAGGATACTAAGCGGCGCTTCGCGCCGGGGATTTGTGGAGGTGCCCCTACCTCTTGGGTTGAGCCTGGTGCGGGCTGCGGGCCGCTTTTAGCCGGCTTGTAGTGTTGATCTTGTAATAATACTGTTGTTTCCGGGTAATACCGCTTTTAGCGTTAGATTTGTCAGTAATTCTTTTTTAAGAGACGTTATTAATTTGAATGTTAAATAATTTGAGATTAACACTACAGATGGTTAGACGTAGACATTAGTACTAATGTCACAATTTCTAGCCCAGACATGAGCAGTACGTGGTTAGACGTTATTAATTTAAGAGAAGTATTAATTTGTAAAACAGATTAAGTCTGCAAGCCGCGTAAAGGCGGGCCGCTGACTACTGGTGTGCATTACAAAAAGGCCAGTACCCAACCCACCGCTAAAAGTTGTATTACCCCCCCCCCCCCCCCCCCCCCAAAAAAAAGGTAGCACTACAAGATCAGCAATACGGTACAAGCCGCCTACAGGCGGCCCGCATCCCGCACGAGGCCGCGCAGGTCGGGCCGGTCGCCAGGTCTACGGGGCGGGCACGGCGCGAATCTCCGCGCCCGCCGCCTGTACCGGCACCGGACGCCGGACGCCGTGCGTCGTTCGACCGTCGCCCGTCCGTCGACGGACGCCGGGCCCCGGGTCGGCGGACTGCCCCCGCACCGCGGCGACCCCTTTTTACAGCATCATTTTACAGCATTTACCCAAGGAGGCACTGTTTGCCAAAGAATGTCAGCTCGCTTACATCGAAGGCTAAGACAAGAACCACAGGCTTGGCCTGGGTGTCTCCTAGCGCAAAAAGATGGTTGAGGGTGGGTGGGTGCGCGAGCCGGTTGAGGCGAGCGCAAAGCAGAGAGTGCCTGTGCCCAAGGGTGGATCCCTCAGGTCGTAGTGCTGGTGCGGGCCGGTAGGCCTTAGTCCGTGCGCCGACCTCGGGGGTCGTGCGCAGTACAACATAGCTAATGTACTGTAAACCTCTAGATGACTACATCTGACCATTTACCCAAGGAGGCACTGTTTGCCAGAGACGAAAGCCAAAGGCTAGCACATGAAGCTTAGGCCGGCGGCCGGACGGGGACGAGCCAACCGAAGAACCTCCAGGCCGCAGGAGTCGGGCGCATGGTCGGGTCGATGTACTTCCCGGTGACCACGCACCTCGCTGTTCTTCGACCAATCGCCCATGTGTTTGATGGCCGGCAAGGGGACGCCGACGCAGCTTGCTGCGGAAGCGGCACCCTTGCGTAAACTGTGCGATGTCCACTTGAAACCGGTGGGAGGTCGGGCGCCTGCCGCCAGGTAGGCTTCCCGCAACCACTCGGTAAGACTGGCTGAAACCGACCAAGTGGCGGAAGACTCCAGCGGGGAGATGCTCCAGAACCTGGGCGGCGGGCTGGCGCCGTAGAAACGGCGGCAGTAGGCGTCGCGACTGACGGTGTACCAGTCCAGCAGGTCAGCGAAGTTTGGAAAGGCGGCGATGGGCAGATTTATCAGGGGCTTAGCGGAAACCCTCGTACGCTGGTCGCCTTTCTGTTTGCGGACGTACAGTAGAATGCTCCCGGACGGCCGGTCGACCACTAAATCACCGGTCTCGCAGCTAATGCCGGACTCCGCGCGGCACAGGAAGACGTACGCCGTAATCGTCGCGAGCGCGGCTCTGAAAGCGCGGATGTCCGCAATATTAGCGGGTTCCCACACCAATGTCTGCCGAACTCCAATCGCGGTGTTTAGGATGTCAGCCGCAACGGGCGCAGGCAGGGCGACGCGGACGTCTTCCGCCGCAAGACGCTCTTGCTGGATGGCCAGGCCGCGGCGCGCGTCGGCCACCATTTCGCCGAGGGCGACGGGCTGGCGCTGATGGTCGCGGAAGTACTTGTTGATGGACGAGTAGTACTGTTGAAGGAACTCCGCGCCGACGGTACCTTGCATGCCCAGCCAGGCAGTGTAGCGGACGATCGTGCTGGTAGTAGCCTGCAGCGGGCGTACGCCCTCCTGCTCGCAGAAAGTAGCGAAAGAGCGCATGCCGCTGTCGTAGTTGCGGTAGGTGCCGGCCGCCAGCGAACCCGTAAGCAGCCCAAGCGCCGCTTGACCAACGTCGTCGGTCCCCAACAAAGACCGGAGCTCGGCCGCCATTGATGCCGACCAGGGCGCCTCAGAGCCGGAGCGCACCGCAAGCCGGTAGCGCGCGCGTTGAGTGTGGGACAGGCGGCCCGGGTACTGCACACTGTACTGCAGCGACGGCTGCACGGCCATAGCCCGGCCTAGCGACCCACGGCGGAGGTGCAGCCATGCCGGCGTGACAGCCGAAAGGCCACGACGCTCCAGCCGGGCAGTCCGACCCCCGCGCGCGTTCCCCGCCGCCCAGGAAAGAAGAGGTCGCGGGTAGGCGGGTAGACAATCGTCTCGGTGGCGAGGTCTTGCAGCAGCTGGTACCAACGCCGTCCTGGCCTATGCGGTGCGATGACCGTGGCGGCCGCGCCCGACTGTCGCAGTTTGTCCGCCAAATCGTCCAACAAACCCCACGGGGGATTGCAATAATTGTGTTCCCTGCGCCAGAACTCGTCCGGCAAATGGAGAGAATCCACCGCTTCGCAATGCGGGTCGCGCCAGCGGGAATCGTACCGTGGAAGTTGCGTATTTTCCATCGACGCAAATCTGTCGACGGTGTGCGGACCCCACAAGCGCTGCATGTACGCGAATATCCGCGGATTGAGCTGCCAGTCGGAGTCGTCCATCTCCCTGCTGAGTCGGTCCGCCCAAACGTTGGCTGCAGACTGGATGTACCGGGGCCTGATGGAGATGTCGTGGATATCCAGGAGGTGCCACAGCTTGCGGAGCTCCTCCATCATGACGGGCGACCGAGAGGTAAGGTTGGTCAGCGCTGCCACTACGGCCGTGTTGTCCTCGTGCAGTAAGACGCGCCGTCCTCGGAGCTGCGGCAGGAACGATTCGACCGCGTGACGTACCGCGCGAAGCTCCTTCCACGTGATGTGATGCGAGCGGTCGTCCTCGTACCAAAAGCCGCGCGCCTGGTAAGCGCTGTTGTTGTTCAGCACAGCCCCCCATCCATACGAGCTGGAGTCCGCGTGCAGATACGCGGTCTCCACTGGCTTGTACATAGAGCGACCGTTGTGCTGCGCAGGTACCTGGGTCCACCACTCTAGGCCGCGGCGCAGCTGGTTTGTCATCTTGACGCGCCCGCCCTAGCCCTGCCGGGTTGCGAGGACGCAGTGCAGCTCCCGCTAAAAGAAACGGGCCGGCGTAACTGCCAAGTACAGGAACTGCGCCTTGCCCGCAAAGGACGCCAGCTGCCGAGCTGGGAGCCAGCGCTTGTTGGAGGCTGCGCGGCCAAGGAGAGAACGGGCGGCCTTGGCTAGCGCGATGAGCTTCTCCTCGGGGGCGCGGAACTCGCCGCGCTTCAGGTCGATGATCAAGCCCAGGTGAGGGCCGACCTGGGTGGGCTCCCAGACTCCCTTGTTGGGGTTGCGCAGCAGGCCCAGGCGGTCCAGCAAGGTGCTTAACCGGACGCGTAGCTCCAGGGCTGCCTCGCGGGAGTCCGCGAGGAAAAGGAAGTCGTCCATATAGGGTAGGAGCCGCTCGCCCCGCCAGCGAGTGTTGCGCAGGAAACGGCGAGTAGGCTTGGACGGGGCCGTGGGAGGCAACGCTGGGTCGCGCCGCTTCAGGGGCGTCCGCAGGTAGTCCGTAAAGGCCGCCGTCAACTTGCAGAAGTAGTACGACGAGCCTGTCCAACCCATCGGTAGGCACGCAAGTCGCCACAGCTCCCCTCGGTAGTTCACGGTAAAGAAGTCGCGGTCCTCCTCCCGAATCCCAAGGGCGTAGTAGCCATCGGCCAGGTCCATCGACACGAACCAATCTCCCGCGCGCGCCAGGTGCCGCAGGTGCTTGAGCGTTTCGTAGGACATCGTGAAAAGTCTTGCACCACTTGTTGAGCTCCCGTAGGTCGATGATGAGGCGCCATTTGTTGGTGCCTGGCTTGGGGACTAGAAACATTCTGGATACCCACTTGTTGCAGTGTCCTCGCTCCCACGCGCCAATCGCCTCGAAGCGGGGCAGTTCTGTAGCCATGAAGTCCAGTTGTGCCTGAGTGGCGTCGCGCATAGAGACGCCGTGGTTGTAGGGGCGAGGGCGTCGCCCGTTCTTGAAGCGTATCCGGACCCCTTGGCGGATCCAACTCAAGACTTGCCCGCTCGCGCCGATGCTTTCCCAGTCGCGCCATCTTCTCCGCACGCGGTGTCGCATGTAGAGGGAGGTAGGCGTACATGAGTCGGCGCGGCGGGCCACACCGTCACTTGGTGACCTTGGCCTTGGCCTTGTCGGACGCTGCGGCTGTCGCTGCGGCCTTCCGCGCCGCAGCGGCTTGCTCGCGTTGCTTGCGCCTCTCGGCGGACTCTGTGGGGGCGGGCTTGTCGGGGGTAGCCTTGGCGAACGCGGCCGCGGCACGGGCCTTGCCCGCTGCGGAAAGGCTGATCTCGAGGGTCTTGTCGTCGAACGCTCGGCGGAGTTGGTCGAGTTGCCCGGACACGGCGATGCGCCGTGGGGTGCAGAACTTTGCGTGGGCGAGCTCGGCGAAAACACGGTCCGCCTCTGTAGCCGTTGGCCCATTCTTGGCGAGCTGGAGGTAGCCCAACCGGGAACGGGTGGCCTCCTCCGTCGCCAAGCAAGTGGGTGCGGTAGCAGGCGCGGAGCTCGGCAAGGGCCGCAGCCTTGCTTGCCGGAGTAGCAGACTCGGTCGAAAGCGACTCCAGAGCGCCGCGCATCGCCTCGTTGGCGCAGCTACTGAAGAAGGCATAGCAGCCTAGGTGCAGGTATTCGTCGTACGCTGCCTGACTCCGCTTCTCCGCGAGGGCGCGGGCGGTGTCGTCGGTCAGGGTCCACAAGCGGGGCTCGCCGACGTCGCGCGGGGGGGCGCTCCAGACCGGGGGGGATGACTCGGCCGTAGTAGGCAAAGTCGACGTACTCGAGCTCGTTGTCGGGTGCGTCTAGCTCAGCAGGAAGGGGCTCTCGCGCTCCTTGCTCACCACCCTCGGGCGCAGGCGTGCCCGCGGGGTTGGCTTGCTGGGTACCTTCGGGAGGAAGCGGGTTAGTGGGGGGGGGGGGGGGGGGGCGAGTCGAGCGAGCAAGGCAGCCGTAGCAGCCTCAAACTGCCCGGCCAGCCGCTTCTCCAGGGCTTCCGCTTGGGCCGTCAGGCGTTTTTCCAATTCCGCGACAGATGCCGCCGTGGCGCCGCCCGGGGCGTCGTCCACTAAGGCGTCTTCCGGTACAGGGCGAGGGGGCATCCTGCTGTCACGGGGTGGGGAAGGTGTAGCGTCTCGAGAGGCTGAGGCTCGGGTCCGAGTCGGCATAGAGTAAGCTGACACTCTGCTCGACTGCTAGAGTCGAGACTGCTTGCGCGAGCCGGTTGAGGCGAGCGCAAAGCAGAGAGTGCCTGTGCCCGAGGGTGGATCCCTCAGGTCGTAGTGCTGGTGCGGGCCGGTAGGCCTTAGTCCGTGCGCCGACCTCGGGGGTCGTGCGCAGTACAACATAGCTAATGTACTGTAAACCTCTAGATGACTACATCTGACCATATACTTGGACTACCGTATAGTTGCTGTATAAAATAATGAGGGCACGTCTCGCTTGCTTGCTCATTCAGCAGTAAAAATGCGCTGCGGTACCGCGTTATTTTGGCGTTTCAGACGAATATATGACGTGCCTGGGCTAGAATACACGCGCATCAATTCAGAACCTTACCGTACACGTACCAGTACCGTGAAATCAAACGAGCAAAGACCGAACGTATGACGGTTCATACGCGAAGCGCGTATGACGGAGGACGGACGGACGGACGGACGGAGGACGGAGGACGCCTAAACATCCGTGATAAACCCGTATTGTATCCGGTATCAATTCTCTATTATTCCAGGCGATTTCGGACGCGGCCCTCCTTTTCCTCCGCTCAACCCAACACCAAGAGGTAGGGGAATTTCAAAGTTGAGTCTGGTTTTGCCAAAAACGTCGCGCAGGCTGTTTTACACGGTCAAGAGCAGAAATTGGCAGGAAGGTAAAGTGAAAAGCGTGGGGGGAAAACGGAGTCAGGGAGGGCGCCGCGTGGAACGCAGCGAAAACTGGAAGATGGCAGGCTCAGCTCTTGTGGCTGCTTTTTTATGTCTACTCGTGCTGCACCCAAAAAGGACGCAACGACATGTGCCTAGTTCTCGTACCACTGAGCATCACTTGTAGCTGAAAAGCGGTTAGGTCAAGGGAGGAAACCCCATAAACTAGTTTAGATCATTTCAAAGTTGAGTCTGGTTTTGCCAGTCATGAGCGAACGGAGAGAGCGGTGGATTGACGGAGAAGGGATAGCGCCAGGTCATGAAGGAGGCACCGGGAAGGCCACCGTTGCGGAGTCCTGTTGGACTTCGAAATGGCGGACCGAGGGGGGCGATGTGGCCAAAGAAGAACCATGCGCCAGGTGAAGGAAGATCGTTGGGGTCGATGTAGTCCAGAACGACGTCGGAGTTAGTGGCCCAGCCGCCTTGGTAGCGAATGTGGGACAATGGAACTCCTATGGCGTTGGCGGCAGACGCTGCTCCCTTGCGAAGGCTGTGTGAGGTCCAGGAAGTGCCGGCGGGAGGGGCAGCACCGACAAGACGGACGGCTATAGATAGCCAGTCCGACATTGTAGCGGCGGTCCCAGGTTTGGACTGCTCGCTTGGGGTGACCGCCCAAAAGTTTGTTTCAGCCAAGGCAACAGTAACCAGGGGGACAGACTGTACGTTGTCGATGAAGTGGTGCATGATAGGTGCAACTCGGGGGTGTTTTGACACCGGAAGGCGAAGAACGCGCATGTCGTCGGGTCCCCGTCGGCCAGCGCGGCCTTTCTCGCGGTACACATGCAGGGTAATGTTGTAATCGTCGACATGCACATCCCGCACTCGACAAGACACGCCAGTAAGTCCGAGTAAGTCCCCTGGCAAAGTACATGAAGTTGACAACCGAGGCCACGAGGGCTCGGAAGTTGTGTTGGCACTCTGTGGTGGGAGCAGACACAATCAACTCGGCATGTTCGACGAAGCTGTTAGCTACATCAGCAGACATAGGAACTCGCAAAGGGGTGGCTTCCAGACGTCGCTGCCGCAGCATCAACCCACGCCTAGCTGCAGTAAGGTGTCGGCTGTCCTTGGCGATGGGTCGAGGTTGTGCAGCTCGAAGAACGTGTTGATTGCAGACAGGTAGGGTTGCAATGACTTAGCTCCAATGCGCCCCCGCTCACCAATCCAGGCAACGTACCGGACGACAGTAGCAGTGGTCGCCTCCAACGGGCTGATGTTCTCGGACTCGTGGCAGAACTCCGCGAACTGAGACAGTCTGCCGGCGTAGCTCTTGAGTGTCTCAGCGGTGAGGGAGCTGGAGAGCAGGTCGAGGGTCCGCTGTCCTAGTTTGTCTGAGCCGAAAGCATCATGCAGTCGTGATTGCAGTGAAGTAGCCCAAGGGGCGACAGCTTCGGGCTCGCCAATTACGTAAGTGCGTCGTTTTACCGACAGAGTACAAGGAGGACGACTATTGTTTGCAAAGTACTCGACAACAACGGTTAGGTTCCCGGCGGTTGGCCGGTAGTCGCTGGACGGGGTTGCAGTAGTGCCAGTACGGGTTTGCGGGGCTAGGTTCAGGTAAGAGGGCCGCCCCGCGCGTCCATCGCGCTCGTAGCGCCTGTCACGCGCGTAACGTACACGTGCAAAGCTTGGTCGTTGCGAACCGGTTGTAACACGCAGTGTGACAACCGACGGACGCAGTGATGAAATGGTACGGGAGGCGGTTGGTTGAGCCGCCATGTGCAGGTGCGCGGATGGTTGAGCCGCACTCTGCTGTAGCTATAGGAAGCGCCGCACCGAGGAAGGTCTAAATGAAGTCTGTAAGGTGGGGGGGGGGGGGGGGGGTCAAATCCTGAAACAGGGCGCTCATCCCGTCGTCGCAAGGGTGCGCTTTGCGGCGGTCACCGAAAGGTGGCCTCGCAAAGCTCCAGCAGCTCCGACGAAAGGCGCCCCACACCGTCACTCGTGCTCACCTTCGCGGCCACGCCCGCGTACACCGCCACGTCCTCGTCCACGCCCGCGCCCTACAGCTGGTGCCGCTACCCGAGCAGTAGCGGTTGCTTTGGCGCTGCTGTCCACTGTCGCCTCGAAGACGCGACGCTCGTAGTCCCTCATGAGGTCCCCAAAAATCGCAGAACCCACATGCTCAGAAGCATGCTGAAAGTGTTGGGCTCGCAGCACGTCCAAAACACCTTGGTCACCGTGCACCCGCTTGACCTCATTAAGCCTTCGTAAGAAGGCCAAACGAAAGCGAAACGCCTTGTCGATGGCCTCGGCGTGGTTCCGAGCTCTCGCGAGGTAGGGGGTGAAGTCCTGACTAGCAGCAGGGACGTAGGGCAGCAGTTCGTCGAGTGCCACGAAAAGTGCGGCCATGCGGGCGCCGAAACACGACATCCATAGGTACTCCTCCTGGGCCGGCAGAGGCCGGTCATCGTGCTTGAGGTACTCGTTCGTTAGGTCGGTGCTCAAGGGGAAGAGTCCATGCACTCCGCTGACCGGTCGAGCGAACGGCCTCGTAACTAGACTATGCTCGATCGTTGCAGTAGCTCTGGCACCGCGAGGTAGTCATCCTCGTCACTCACGGATTTTGCTCCGACACGGCCGCTTTGGGCTAGCTCTAGCAAGTCGGGGCGCTCTGAGGCTCCCCCGCTGCCTGTCGGCTGTCCCGAAATGCGCTGCCCGGAACCGGAACCATGTGCTCCTACTTCTCGATCAACAACGCGCTCACGAGCCGTCAATTGGGCCAACGCTGTGGTAAGCTCGCGCAGTAATGTAGACTGGGCGTTTACGTCTGCGTGTAGCGACTCAAGCGTCGGCTCAACGACGGGTTCTTCTCCATCTGGCATGGTAACGCACGGACGTACGGATGAGAATATCACACACGGGTGGTGAGCCGGGTGTGGTCTTGAACAACCTAGGGTGACCTTGCTCGCAACAGGTTACGAGACACTTTTTACATCCACGCAGCGAAAACTGGAAGATGGCAGGCTCAGCTCTTATGGCTGCTTTTTGTGTCTACTCGTGCTGCACCCAAAAAGGGCGCAACGACAGGTGCCTAGTTCCCGTACCACTGAGCGGCACTTGTAGCTGAAAAGCGGTTAGGTCAAGGGAGGAACCCCATTATCAAGTACCACACAAATTCCCATGTGGGTACCCAGTGCCTGGTGCGTTTTGCGCGGTATCCTTACAGATGGTGCTTCTACGCACGCATTGGATCCGGGTTCGATCCCGCGGAGAAACATATAATATATGATATGATATCCCGCAATGTTCGACGACCCGGCCAATGCGGATCGCCACCGAATCCAAGCCGAAACGTTGCTGGAGGAGGTCCTCCATCCTATGGGGGGGGGGGGGGGGAGGTGGAGTGTAAGGATATGTACTACACAAATCCCCATGTGGGTACACATTGCCTGGTGCGTTTTGCGCGGTATCCTTACACAGCCCTACACGTTATTACCGGACGGATATGGCCGCCGCAGCCGTATTATGCCTTTAGCGTCTGAGTCCTGCATATTTCAGTTGCACATTAATAAATACTGAGCAGAGGTTGAATTCATCTATATTTTAAACAACTTGCGGAATACTTTCAACGGTGTTCATCTCGTGTGTCATTTCTCATAATCACCACCTTCTTCGTCAATGAACCGTCATACGTTCGGTATTCGGTCGTTTAATTTCACGATCAGGGTACGAGAACGGCTTGCTTCTGAATGGATGCGCGTATATTCTAGCCCAGACACGCTTGATATTCGTCTGATACGCCAAAATAACGCGGTACTGCAGCGCGTTTTTACTGCTGATTATGGTGTAAATAAGATTAGTACCGGTATGGTGTAGCCGCCTCAGGTCACTCACATATACAGCCCCGCATCCGCCGACCCGTGGCCCAGCGTCCGTCGACGGACGGGCGACGGTCGAAGGACGGCGTCCGGCGTCCGGTTCCGGTACACGCGGCGGGCTTGGCGTTTCGCGCCGTGCCGCCCCGTAGACCTGACGACCGGCCCGACAGGCGCGGCCTCGTGCGGGATGCGGGCCTCTTTAAGGCGGCTTGTAGTGCTGAGCTTTTTGGCCTGTATGACACGGGACGTGCTCTACCGATAGACCGCTCTACCGCCGTAATTTCTACACGCACAGCGCGCCACGTCGCAAAAAGTGTTCGGCCGTAGAGCGGTCACCCCTAGAGCGGTAGACCGGTCTAGCATTTCGACCGGTCTAGCATTTCGGCGGTAGGGTGGCATCGGTAGCTACCGATGCCACCCCCCGCTCTACCGCTTTACCGCTCTATTTTGAACGCGGCACCCTGTCGCTGGCGAATCCACCTTCATCGCGCTACACCTCGCCCGCCGCTCCCTGTAGTCCCACCGAAACTTCGCGCGGGCGGTACACGGACTCCACGCCTCACGGCCATGGCTGGGCGCCCGGAATCGCCCCGCAAGGCGCCACGGGCGGCCGGTCAAGCGGGCAGTCAAGGTGTTTGGATCCTTTCGGGCGCCGCGCAGGCGCCGGGCGCCATGCCGTTGTCCCAACGGCACGACTCGCCCTCCGGTGCGCCCAGCGGGGCGCTGCCTCCTAGCATGTTTCGACCAGAAGGGCATCGCCCCGCTGGCCTCGCTGACCCGTCTCCATATGGATCTCATGTCGTGGGCGAACAGCGCTCAACCGACTGAGCCCGGAGACCGAGCAGCAAGTGCGGCTGGTCGATGCTCGGTAGGGCGGTAGCGGCTATTTTGACCGGTAGAGCTGTTCACGTGTCATACCGTTTTGATGCCTCAAAAGGGAACTGAAAAAGTGAAAATACTACATGGTGATTGGCTAGTCGCCGTTTGCTTTTTGCGACGTGGCGCGCTGTGCGTGTATAAATTACGGCGGTAGAGCGGTCTACCGGTAGAGCGCGTCCCGTGTCATACATGCCTTAATACTGCTTTTAGCGGTGGGTTTGTTTCTGGCCTTTTTTGTAATGCACGCCAGTAGTCAGCGGCCCGCTTTTACGCGGCTTGTAGATGTGATGTGTTTCAAGATAAACACTGTTTTAACAAAAAATTATTAACAAATCTATCGATAGAAGCAGACCTGAAAGATCAACACTACAAGCCGGCTGAAAGCGGCCCGCATCCCGCACGAGGCTCAACCCAAGAGGTAGGGGCACCTCCACAAATCCTCGGCGCGAAGCGCCGCTTAGTTAAACCCCCCCCAAAGATAAAATACCGGTATCCTATCAGCCATAGCGCCAGCAGTATATATATAACTAATAATAGTTACATGAGCTAGCTGCAAAAGGCGGTCAGGAAACCACCCGAAAATGCAATAGGAAACGTCCACTACATCCGAAACAATATACATCCCGACGCTGAGTAGGACCGTACGACACCTGAGGACTGAACTGCCTTTATTTTGGGCGGGGTCCCCCCTCCCTTCACGGCGCCCTGGATTTTACTGGGAATGGGAAAATTTTCCAGCTACGGCGTCGGGCCCTCCCTCACATTGCCTTTTTTTGTTGCACATGTCTCGCACTCCCGAAATGCTTTGCTCCGCGGGTTGGGGCTTGCCCCAACTCGCATTATTCGAATGGGCCGACGCCCCAACCGGGCGGGTAGGGCGGGCCTTTCGTGGTCAGTGCCGGGTATTTTGATGGCAGTGTTTTAGACGGTGATCCAACAGTGTTGGAAATTCCGTCACTGGGCCCTAATTAGTCTTGCAGAATGCTTCGGCAATTTGCTTGATGACTACACAACAGAGCGTCGCCTACCCAGGCTTTCCGTAACTGGATTGCTGCCGAAACGGCCGTCGTAGGGACGCTGCAAGGGTTTCACTGGTGCCAGCCCTTTCCAAAAGGGAGGAACAAAAAGGACCGTACGAGTACGTTATCTTTGATAGATTTTGTGATGATCAATCCTTTATTAATATCTACTAAGCGGCGCTTCGCGCCGGGGATTTGTGGAGGTGCCCCTACCTCTTGGGTTGAGCCTGGTGCGGGATGCGGCCGGCTTTTAGCCGGCTTGTAGTGTTGATCTTGTAATACTGTTGTTTTCGGGTAACGGGTAATACTGCTCTTAGCGTTAGATTTTTTTTAATTACATCAGGGCTTTCACAAAAGCGCACTACAACAGAACTAACATCAACTATGAAAGGTTGCCAGCAGAAGAGAGACATAAGCCCGAAACCAAGGTCGAGCAGGAGGACAGGGAGCCAAGAACCAAGAAAGAGCCAAGGGAACCACGAAGTCACTTAGCTGCCAGGAACTTAAGGAACCCCCGCCCCGGGGTAGGCTATCAGCTGCGGCGAGGACGCTGGCAACCAATGACCCGGGTCATAGCAACACATGCCGACGAGCGACGCGACGCAGGCGCAGGAGCACCATCACGCGCCGCACGCGCGGCCGCGACCCCGCCAAGAACGTTGTTTGCATGTGCCATGTTGATGGGCAAGGAGAAACGGCGGCGCCACGCAGACAAGAGCTGGCCGATTTTTCGGCTAGTGTGTGCTTGGCTAGCTTTCGCGAGCTCCACAAAGAAAGCCTCGGCGTGCGGGGCCAGCGAGCCAAACTCGGAAACGGCGAAGGGAACAAAGCGAAGCATACCGGCAGCGTTTCGGACACCCTCGTCATACTTCTGGATTTTGCGGCGCTCTGCAGCCCGCAAAGCAGTCGTTGGATCCGAGGTTGACACGCCGAGGATAGGGGCAATGGTGGTATCGACAGCAACCGTGTTTCCGCGGATGCCGCCATACCCAAAACGCCCAACATCGGCAGGCCGCCCGTCGCTGCCCTTCGGGAGAGAAACAAGCACCGACGGGTCCGTGAGGATCTTGACACCCACGCCCAGCGCGGACTTCACGTCGTGGCAAATGTCGGAAAGGCCATGTGCCGCCCACTCGTGTGCGGCGTGATTGGAGTCGCCCCCAGAGCAACGTGCCACGTGATCAGCGTATGCGACCGCCCAAGTAGAAGGAGTGAACTCCACGCCAGCATCCTCAAACCGGGCAAGCATACCCTGTACCGAGAAGGAGCAAGAAGCACAAGAGCATGGCTCGCCAAGGGAGAGGACAGGAGCCGCCGGAAGGCCAAATGGGCGGCAAGCGGCAACACGGAACATGGAATCGTAGTACTCAGGGGAACGCTCACGGACTTCACCACGGCGACCCTCACTTGGAGGATCAGTCACCAGGAACGCCGTTGCAACGCGTAAGAGGCGGCCTCGGAAGCGGTTGCTGTCAGGGCCGCTTGTGGGCATACGCGCATCAAACTTTGCGAAACCGACCGTGTGAATGCGGTGGCTCAGGGTTTCCTGTACTTTCCGCATGGAGTGCAAGGGGAAGTCCGAGTAATGCGGGATAGCTTGGAGGTCGGCCGCCAAGCGCATTGCAGACGCCGGCTCAGCCCCGGCGGCCAAGCAGCCGGCACGGGCAACGTGGGAGCGCTTGGAGGGGAGCAACTTTAGGGCAGAAGCCAACGGCCCCGCTAGATCTTCGAGCACCGCATCTCCACACTCGTCAACGACACGGGTATGAGCGGCGCGAAGCTCGACTGCCCACATCGGCGCCGACGCGTTGGCGCCGGCATCGAGCTCCAACGTTGGGGTGGTCAAAGCCTGGTGGATCGAGGACGCCCCAATAAGGTAGAGGCTATGAGGGCTGGATACGCCGGACGGGTCGGAAAAGAACGCCCCGGCGTCGCTCAGGGTGGCGTGTTGAGCACGGAGGAAAGTCACAGCTTGGCCAACCACGAGAGCGGCAGCGCCAGTGTGGGAGGCATCTGCTATAGCCACATTATCGCCGATGCCGAGGCCCCCAAATTGGACCGGGAGGGACAGCTGCGTGCGCATGGAGGGCGTATCCAAGAGGTCCGGGCTAACACCCCATATGCCGGCGAGCGTTGAAAATGCGGCGGCGTCGGCATCTTCGAGGAAAGACGTAATAGTGTCGCCATACCCCTCGGATCGACCCAAACCCCGAGGCGTGGAGCGGAGATGGTGGCCAAAACGACGGCCGCAAACTTGCAGCAAACGAGTAGCAGTGTGGGAGTGGAAGTGGTCTGCCAAACCGATAAGCCGGGAGCCGAATTGGCGAAATCTTTCGACTGTTTTGTCCAGCAGTTCCCGGGCGAAAATGGCCGAGCCCACAGGGGCACCAAGCACCTTGATTCCGGACGATGAGACATCAACACCATGCAACAAATGCCCAAAAGGAAGGGCGCCGAACGGGGACGAAGAGCCAAGCTGACAATACGCCTGTCGTTTGCGAATGGTGACGTTTAGCCCAACGGCGGCAAAAGCGGACGGGGCCACCCATGTAGCAAGCGCAAGTCCATCGCCAGTGCCGACAAGCTTGACGTCGTCTGAGAAAGCCGCCAACACTGAGTGACTGGGGGCAGCCGCGCCGATGCGAGCATGCACTCGGGCAGCGACGGCAGCGAACATGATGAGGCCGAGGACGCAACCCTGGCGGGCCCCTCGACGGCTTGGAATCCGGAGAGAAGGACCGGGTTGGGAGCCGTCGAAAACGTGCAGCTTGGACTCTTGACCATAAAGCATGATCGCCGAACGCAATAGAGGCTGCCAAACAGGGTCCTCGAGCAGTGTGCGGAACATTTCGGAGCGGTAGAAGGAGTTGAACGCGTTTTCGGCGTCAAGCTGCACCAAGACGAGGGATGGATCCGAGTCTAGGAGAGATCGCACAAGGAATTGAACTAGTTCCACGCCACCCTTAACGCCGAAACCGAACTGGCCGCGGGCGGCAAGCCATTGGGACAGGACGCGCATAGCGAACCGGACAAGCACGCTGCCGATGCCAATGGGCCGAACGGACCCCTTCATGTCTCCGGCACTTAGTTCCAACGCATTATTGCGCTCCGCCGGCGTGAGCTTATCTAGGGGAACCAAGGTAGCGGAGGAAAGGAAATGGGCGACGCCAGCATGGACCTCCGCGTTTGCGATGACCTCGGCTATGCCACGGAGGTGGGAGCGCAAGCAGAGGGCACGGAGAGCCTCAAAGCGGACGCCATCGAGGAATGGGGCAGAACCATTGGGGCTGCTGGACAACACCTCGCAAACGTCCACCGAAGCCTCAGGGAAAGTGAGGCGGTCCAACGAGAACGGATCCGGGAGCGCGCGCAAGGAACAGGGTCAGGGGTCTGGGGATGAAAGTGGAGGAGCTCTTCGTGAAGCCGCGGGCCGGTGGGCGCGAGCGGGACTGAGTGAAGGGCGGCAGCTGCGCGGCTGTACTCGCCCACCGCGGCCAAAGCCGAGGCCCGAGCAGCTTGGCGTTTGGTAACCGGCGGTGGGTCCCCACAATTGGCCGACGCCGGAGCCACGTACTCATGAGGAGTAGCCCGAACATATGCATGCGTACGCGCGGGGGCGAACAACGTGTCTAGGTCACCACGCACGCTCCCGATGTGACAAGTACAAGAAGGATAGCAGCAACATAAGCAATTTCAGCGCATATATCGGAGTATTCAGCACGCAGTGCGGGCGTGCGGGGGCCGCGCGGGATTGGCAGTCGATGTGCCACGTCACCCTTTTCCTTCATTGTTGTAAGAGTTGGAAATCCCACCTTTATTTGCTGGAATGGTTACAAAAAAAGGTGCGGAGGCTGTTTTACCCCGAAGACGAAGCGCCATACATTTTATGGCTAGGAAGGCTCACCGGAAAGGTGGGGTAGTTTGCCAGACGGAAACGAAAAACGGGAGGGCTTTCCTTCGGCAGCAAGCTTCAAAATGGTAGGCGAGCTGGTGGTGGCTGTCCAAAGTAGTTCCCCGGTCTGGAGCGCATGGCTGCTCGCGGTCGATGGGGCGGCCCGTACTGAAACCCGGTGGTGCCGGTAACTTAACCGCGCACGCTAAGTAGACGACGAGGGAAAAGAAACCCCAACTATTCTGGGAGTAAACATTTTAAGGAAGGGTGGGGGCGCAGGCACGATCCTGGGCGCCGGCCGCAGGGTGGCGGCCGGGCGGGAGGGCAGCGACCGCCCACAAGAAGAACGGTTGGCTACCGTCGCATGGCGGGGCATGCGAAGGGCGAGGGGGGGGGGGGGGGGGCGGGGGGCGGACGATGTAGACTGTAGCCAGCTCCACGCAGCGACGGCTCGATGGCGCCGGCCGACTGAGTGTCCAGAGGCTGCGAAAGCGACCAAGGCAAATGACGCAGCGGCGGGCCGTTGGCGCCGACCTATCGCGTGCCCATGCCGTGAACGCCGCCGAGGCGCATGATGTAGTGGCGGCACGATGGCGTTGACTACCTTCGTGCGCATGCCGTGGACGCGGCTGGGGCACATGGCGCGGGGGCGGCCTAACGGCGTCGACCAGGTGTGTGCCCGGGCCGCGGAAGGGACCATGGCACACGGAGCTTTGTCGGCCGGTGGCGCCGATCAAGCCGCGGCGTGCACATGCCGCGGAGGCGGCTGAAGCACATGGTGCATGGGCGGCCTGACGGCGTCGACCAACTGCATGCCTAGGCTGCGAAAGCGGCCATGGCACATAGGGTGCGGTGGAGGTGTGATGGCGAGAAGGACCGGGTTGGGAGCCGTCGAAAACGTGCAGCTTGGACTCTTGACCATAAAGCATGATCGCCGAACGCAATAGAGGCTGCCAAACAGGGTCCTCGAGCAGTGTGCGGAACATTTCGGAGCGGTAGAAGGAATTGAACGCGTTTTCGGCGTCAAGCTGCACCAAGACGAGGGATGGATCCGAGTCTAGGAGAGATCGCACAAGGAATTCAACTAGTTCCACGCCACCCTTAACGCCAAAACCGAACTGGCCGCGGGCAGCAAGCCATTGGGCGATGGGCTCGCCATGAGCGCGCAAGAGGACGCGCATAGCGAACCGGACAAGCACGCTGCCGATGCCAATGGGCCGAACGGACCCCTTCATGTCTCCAGCACTTAGTTCCAACGCATTGCGCTCCGCCGGCGTGAGCTTATCTAGGGGAACCAAGGTAGCGGAGGAAAGGAAATGGGCGACGCCAGCAGGGACCTCCGCATTCGCGATGGCCTCGGCTATGCCACGGAGGTGGGAGCGCGAGCAGAGGGCACGGAGAGCCTCAAAGCGGATGCCGTCGAGGAATGGGGCAGAACCATTGGGGCTGCTGGACAACACCTCGCAAACGTCCACCGAAGCCTCAGGGAAAGTGAGGCGGTCCAACGAGAACGGATCCGGGAGCGCGCAAGGAACAGGGTCCGGGGTCTGGGGATGCAAGCGGAGGAGCTCTTCGTGAAGCCGCGGGCCAGTGGGCGCGAGCGGGACTGAGTGAAGGGCGGCAGCTGCGCGGCTGTACTCGCCCACCGCCGCCAAAGCCGAGGCCCGAGCAGCTTGGCGTTTGGTAACCGGCGGTGGGTCCCCACAAATGGCCGACGACGCCGGAGCCACGTAATCATGAGGAGTAGCCCGAACAGATGCATGCGTACGCGCGAGGGCGAACAACGTGTCTAGGTCACCACGCTCCCAATGCGACAGACGGTTGTCACGGTAGTCCGCCACCGGGTCGGGGGGTAACGACCCTGGCGGGGAGTCAGCTATGGGCCGCAATATCAACCTGAAGAACAAGAGGTAGGCACTCCACGCAGCATGGGCAGCCTCAGATCGGCTCGCGCGGCCCTTGAACGAGAGAGCGTAGGTAAGGGCGGCGTCATGGCGGGGTTTGACCAGGGCAACCACGGACTTAGGGCATCCATTAGCGCAAGTAGCAGACATGAAAGACAGTAGGGTCGACCCAAAGAAATCAAGTTGCGAGGCGCCGCCGCGGGCACCACGATCGAAACACCGGCGAGCAGCCGGGGGCATATCGCCCAAACCCGCCGCAGCATGTAGCCCACCCCCGGAGCGAGGGAGAAGGACGGAAGCCGGCTGGGCCGCGCCCGCCGCACAAGAACGCATGTACCGACCAAGGCCGGAAGCGTGGAACCACAGGCCGCAGCGCTGGCACGCCGACATCAAATGCCGATATGGGTCACGAACTGGACATCCGTCGGCCGGCCGGGCGGCTAGACAGGCCGGCGAGGAGGTCATGTGGGCCCGCAAGTCATTTACTCGTGGATAGGGTTGAGCACACCCGACGCAATGGAGGGTCGCAGGCTGGCTCGGCCCAGCACCCTGTGATAGCGGCACCGGGGCTGGCGGGGTCTCGGGAGGAGGGCTCGAGGGCAATGGGGGCATCGGAGTGACGACCAAGGGCCGGTGGTGAGCCGTGGTTGGCTGCGCTGGCTGGTTGTGGTCTGACGACTCGGAGGGGGTGGAGACCGCGGGGGAAGGCCCAGAACTGCTGCCGCCACCGGAAACAGAAACCAAGCGAGCGCCGTCCGGTGTACGGGTACCAGCACCAGAAGTACCAGCGGCGGTAGGGGTACCAGTATAAGGGCGAGTACTGGTACTCAAATAAGGACGGAAGCTGCCAAATAAACGGGCACCCGTGCGAGGACGAAGGCCACCAGCATTATCGGCGGCGGTGCCGGGACGAGGGGATCGGATCGCAGTACCAGTACCAATACCAGTACCAGTACCAGTTCTTTCGCCGCAGTACTTTCAGCAGTATTTCGGGGGCCGGCGCGTCGCAGCGCGATCACGATAGCGCTCCGACCGGCCAGGAAGTCTCCGAGCGGCCCCAGCCGCGGCCGCGCGGCGGCAACCGCCGCCTAGCGCCCACCGGCCTCGATGCTCTCACCCGCCTGCATTCCAGGCTACACGGCAGCGGGCCGGCGCGGCGGGGCGTAGCGCCGGCAGCGGCTTGGACAGTCGCCGACGCGCTTTCAGTCGCTGGCGTCGCCGCGGGCGCCGCGTGGGCGCCGCGGATCGACGCCGCAGCCAGGTCGCTCCAACCCGCCCGCGTCAGGCACCACCCGGCCGACGTGTTGGCTTTCACCGAGGTCGCCGCCGCGTGGCTAGCCAAGGCGCGCGCCGTGCTGGCCGAGCGGCACCGCCGTCGGGGGGCCCGCCGCGCCGGTGGAGCTGGACAATCGTCAGTGCTGCCGTCGCCCGCACTGCCGTCCGTCGATGCGTTCCGGGGCGTCGCAACGCCCCCGGTTGTTGCCCCCACGCCGCCAGAGGTGGGTGCACCGGCCGGCCACCCCGATAGCCAGGCCTCACGGGCTCGGTATCCGCCCCCCCCTACTCGCCCATCTCCAGCCGGCGACGGGGTGGGGTGGGGTGCGGTGGACCACCTCTCCGATGTGGACATGGTGCACATGCCGGCGGAGATGTCCATGGAGACGGCGGTGCCTATTGACTTTCAAGAAGCGTGGGCGGAGGCACAACGCAGCGTGAATGAGCGGGTGGTGGCGGCGATGGAGGCCGATGACCACGTGGTGTTGGATAGGGCGCTTACGTGGAAGTACCTGCTGCCGCAATTGTTGCTTAGGGCCCCGAGCCGAGGCGGACGGCGGCGGCTACAAGCCTTGGCGTGGCGCTACCGCGCTTTCGCGGAGAGGCGCATGACCGAACTCGTGCGCTCATGGGACGACGCGCGCACTGAGGCGTTCTACGCCGGACATGCCCGCCAGCGTCGGACGGACGCCGATCTCTTTGCGGCGCTGCTCGTGGGCACCGCGGACACCGTTGTGGCGTTGGTGGAGGACGGAGAGCTCTCCCGAGCGGCGGGCCGACTATCTTCTAAGGGTATGGGCGACTTGTCCGATCCTGCTATCCTCGCCCAGCTGCGCGACAAGCACCCGTCCCGTAGCCACTCGATCCCAGACGCCGCGTATGACATTCCGGTGGACGAGGCCGCCTTGACGGTGGACATGCGCGTGCCGTACCAGCAACTCAAGCAACATGTGGCGGCGGGGCCCTCAGGCATGCGCAACGAGTATCTCCGCTGCTTGGTGGGCGAATACGCCCCGGCGTCTGGGCCCGCGGCAGTCCGCGCCATGTCGGAGGTTGCCTCCATGTACCTCCAAGGTCGCCTGCCCGGGTGGTTCAACCGGCTCTTCGCCTCTGCTAGGCTCGTGGCACCTGTCAAGAAGCTAGGCGAGGGGAGGGCCCCGGACGTGCGGCCTGTGGCAGTCGGGGAGGCGGAGCGGCGCGCAGCGGAGCGGGCAGTGGTGGACAACATGAAGGAGGCATACGTGTCGGTGCTCGCTCCATCTCAGCTCGGCGTTGGCATTCCCGCGGGCGACTCTGTGCTCATCCACGGCGTCCGGCTCATCGCCGAGAAGCTTGGCCCACGTGCCGTCATCGTCCACACAGACCTTCGCAATGCTTACAACGAGGCATGGCGCCGCACCATCATCCAGCGCCACATCGATTGCTCTCCACTACACCCCGTCATCCCTGCGCTCCTAGCCTCCCTCTCCACAAATTCGTATCTGGTCGTGGACGACCGGTCCGCCCCTCTGCGGTCGGAGGACGGCGTGCAACAGGGCGCACCTTTGGCCACGACTTCCTTTTGCGTCGCGATTCACCCCGAGGTGCAGCAGTGTGATACCACGTTGGAGGTCAATGACGGGGCGGCGCGCTTCAACGCCGACGATGGATTTTTGTTGGGCCTTCCGAAGCACGTTTGGCCGGCTCTTCACGCCTTCCGCACGTCCATCAAGGCGTCCGTGGGGCTTGAGGTGCGCTTCGACAAGATGCAGGCGTACAACGCTGACATGGAGGCCGCGCGGCGTGAGGCTCCGGCCGACATCGAGTGGCCCGAGCTAGATGGCCATCACGGCATCGCGGTCCTGAACGTGCCGCTCGGATCGCCAGAGTATGTGCAGGCGTACATGCGCGGCAAGGCGGAGGAGCTACGAGAGGAGGTGGACGCTAGCCTGAGCAAGCTTCTGTCTGCCAAGCCCAACCGTCGGTTACACCCACGCCTTGCATCACCACGCATGGGCCCTGCTCAAGCATTGCATGCAACACAAGGCGGGGTATTGGCTCCGCAATTGTCTTCCGTCCGAGGTAGAGGCCTTTGCGGAGGCGGTGGATGCCACCATCCTCGCGGCGGTCGAACGGGTGCTAGGGGTCTCTTTTGATCCCTCCACGTACGGCACCGACACCAATCCGGTGGTCACCGATTTCTTGGCGGAGCTTTTGCGACCCCGACCCCATGGCAGCGGAGGTGGCTACCTTGCGCGAGGATGCAGTGGCCAGGGCGCGCAGCAGGCTTCACCTCCCCACTCGATTGAAGGGAGCTGGCATCCGCCGCATGGCTACCATTCGTGATGCCGCCTTCATCGGCTGCATGAATGCCATCCTCCCAAGGTTCCTGACTAGGAACTCCGGCACCAACACCCCCATCCCTGGTTTCTTCGACCCACAGCTCGGGTCCGTACTTGGCCGAGGCATCTTCAACGCAAATTCTTCCGCCCGCCAGTATGACCACTTCCTCAACGATGCTCATGGGTCGGACTGCTACGCCGCGGAGATGCGCGAGGCGTGGGGCCGCCTCCAAGCGGCTACTGCTGGCCATCTCGGCGACGCAGATGCACGCCAGATGGAGCGGGAAGTGGAGGCTGCGTCGGGCTCGCAAAAGGAGCTGACGGCATTTCTAGACCAGGCCAACAACTCTCGGCTTCGAAATGAGGTGTGCGCTCTCCCTGCCACATGTAGGGAATGGATTTTGTTCAACCAGCTCGACGCGGCGTCAGGCATGTGGACAGTGGCCATCCCCACCGCGCGGACAGCCATGACTCCGCATGAGCTGCGGGAGGTCGCTGCCGGGTACTTCTTTCTGCCTAGCCCGTACTTGGCCCCGGTGGTTGGGTGCCAGATCATTCTGCCCTCGACGGAGCACAACCCCGTCATTGTTGATCTATACGGCGACGCGCTCATGAACCTCCCGGCGCCTGGAGACGCTCACTGGCGTGTACAGCACGACGCTATCGCAGATGCCTTCCGCGATCACTGTGTTCACGACCTAGGTATCGCGGTACGGCGGGAGGTGGATGACTTGTTCCAGCAGGCAGTGCCTCTCGGCAACACCGTACCCAGGGATGAACTCAAGGACCTAGTGCCGGACGCAAAGCTCTCCCTTCCGGCGTTCAACGTCGTGACCGGGAGCTATGATCCCCGGAGCTTGAAGTCCACGCTGCTGGAGTTCATGTTATGTACTCTACACTAACTGCTGTACTTTGTACTGCGGGAGCCGACGAAGGAGCGAAGAACTGGCGACCGAGGCGGACGAGAACGAGTACAAGCCAAGCGAAGTACGAGTATGAGCCTTGCGAGTGCGAGTACAAGTGAAGGCGAAGTACTGGGACGAGGACGACGAGGCGACAGTACGCGCGACTACAAGGCGACTAGTAGTGCAGGACAGTATTACGAGTACCCACATAGGGTGCAAGTAACCTGTACTTACGCCTGCGCACCAGCAGGAGCGCGATTGTTGTGCGCGCTGGTAAAATACCTAGCGTTAAATAGAGCGCTGCCTCAGGAGCGTATTACCAGTAGGTACTAGAACCTACTGGAACCATCTAGAACGCTATAGCATTTGCTATAGCAATAGTAGATAAATATTATATCACTGTGCTGCGGACAGACGAAGGTGCTAGGAACCGTGTCTGTACTTAGTAGTATATGACTAAAATAGCGACGGGCCGCGGATTAGGACCGGACACGTCGATTTTAGTATGAGTCTAGTAGTTACACGCAGCACAAGTGGCGGAAATTGGATCTGTACACAGCGCACGGAATGACGGAAACCAGCGACTATAAATAGGCCGGCAAAACGACCGCCGAGCCAGTCACCCAGGTTACCGGCTTCCGGTACTGTAAGAATCCCTTTTCCCAAATCTTTGCTCATTATTCCTGGCCGTGTGGAATAACGATCCAGCAATGGGCCCTAAGACTCAGCTCCTGCTTTAGGACTATCTATGGCTAGACGACTATTCTGCCTAAGTCCTAAATAAGGGGGCTGTAACACTTGGTTTCGGAGCGGTGACCGGAGCACATGGTTCCGGATTCCACAAGAGAAGCGGCATAGCGACGAGAGCGAGAGGCGAGATAGGGACATAAGAAGACTTCGGATGTCAAGGATCCTTTGGCGGGGACGCCCACCGAGGATGCGCACCGGCTTTGATAGATGGAGTCAAGTTCGACGTGGCGAGAACGATGTAGCGACGATGAGGTGGATGCGACAACAAGCGAGCGAAATTATGAACTAGCGAAGGGACGAAGATTGCGAGTACCAAGGATCAGCCGAACGTTCGATCCGAGATGTGTAACGATGACGCTGCAAGCTGCGAAGCCATGAGGGCGGAGCAACGTGCGACTCGCGACCCCAGCTACAGTTCCGACGACGCGAGTTGGCGATGGCGCGACATCGACCAGAACCGACCTGTATTAGCCGTTGCCGCCACATTAGCGACTACTGGTAACGAGCTGGTATAGCGAACGAGAAGAACCGCAGATTGTTTTTTTCTGCGATGAAGAATGAACCTGCCACACGAAAATCGAACTCAGAAGAAAAAGAAGAAGACAGAACAGCTCCGAAACCAAGTGTTACAGCCCCCTTAGGACTTAGGCAGAATAGTCGTCTAGCCATAGATAGTCCTAAAGCAGGAGCTGAGTCTTAGGGCCCATTGCTGGATCGTTATTCCACACGGCCAGGAATAATGAGCAAAGATTTGGGAAAAGGGATTCTTACAGTACCGGAAGCCGGTAACCTGGGTGACTGGCTCGGCGGTGGTTTTGCCGGCCTATTTATAGTCGTTGGTTTCCGTCATTCCGTGCGCTGTGTACATATCCAATTTCCGCCACTTGTGCTGCGTGTAACTACTAGACTCATACTAAAATCGACGTGTCCGGTCCTAATTCGCGGCCCGTCGCTATTTTAGTCATATACTACTAAGTACAGACACGGTTCCTAGCACCTTCGTCTGTCCGCAGCACAGTGATATAATATTTATCTACTATTGCTATAGCAAATGCTATAGCGTTCTAGATGGTTCCGGTAGGTTCTAGTACCTACTGGTAATACGCTCCTGAGGCAGCGCTCTATTTAACGCTAGGTATTTTACCAGCGCGCACAACAATCGCGCTCCTGCTGGTACGCAGGCGTAAGTACAGGTTACTTGCACCCTATGTGGGTACTCGTAATACTGTCCTGCACTACTAGTCGCCTTGTAGTCGCGCGTACTGTCGCCTCGTCGTCCTAGGTACTTCGCCTTCACTTGTACTCGCACTCGCAATGCTCATACTCGTACTTCGCTTGGCTTGTACTCGTTCTCGTCCGCCTCGGTCGCCAGTTCTTCGCTCCTTCGTCGGCTCCCGCAGTACAAAGTACAGCAGTGTAGAGTACATAACAGTTCAAGACTATGCGGTACGGGGTCAAGTACACTTCAGTGCCCCGGGCCACGGCTTTGGATCGGTTTGAGCGCTCCCCGTTGGGCGACATACAACGGGGGTTGGCTGCACGGGATGCGGCGTGGCACAACACAGAGCCCGGACAGAAGGGTCCTCTTCGAGACATCATGGATATGTCGGAGTACACGGGCATGGTCTTCGGCACAGTGGGTGAGGTGAGCAAGGGGGTGCACCGCACAGTGCGTGGTATCGCATGCTTGGCTATGGATCGGGGTGCCCTCTCATCGCGGGGCACTCGGTGCATCACCCGGGCTCACCAGGAGGCCTTGCTCGCAAGAGATTTCCTCGGGGTCCTGAGCTTGGTGGCCGCTCGAGAGCGCGCTCGCTGCCTCATCAGACGGCGCAGATTCGTCTGCCATCCCGTTGCTGAAGCTGCACAGCACGTCCGAGGATCACCCACACACACACGTGCTCGCGTGGCCCGGCCTCTGAACCGTGCGCGCATCACTCATCCTTCCCGCCTTATGCGGGATGCGGGCCGCTTTTAGGCGGCTTGCTGTGTTGATTTTCTAATTCTGGGGAACTGTCCTTTTTGTAATTCACACCAGTACGCGCAGGGTCGCGCGATGTCACTACAGTTACTGAAAACGGCGACGATGATGATGATGACGCGCCAGGCGGGGCGTGTTGTACGGGCACAGGTACGGGTACAGGTCCGCACGCGCGCGGCCGCCGCCCCGCGGCGGAATGTTCTGCGGGCCGGGGCGCCCCCATGGACTGGCGCCCGGACATGCTGCGCCACCAGCAGCCAGGCAGGCGCCAGGGGCTCGCCGTGCACGTACCAAGCACGGCGAAATTGGCGAGGGGGTCGCCGGGCCAAAGGGGCGGCTGGCAGCGCACCAGGGAGCCGCAGGAGAAAAACGGGCGCGCGCAGAAAACCAGGGGTGGGCGCGGTCGGTCGCAGGTCGGTCGCGGGCGCGAAGCTCCAAGAAGAAGAAACGCCGCAGCGGGAAGAGGTCTCCAAGGACGCCCAGCCAAAAAGGGTTGGGGGGGGGGGGGGGGGGGGGGGTCGGTCCGCGAGCCGCCAGGCGGGTGACGGGCAGGCGCAAGGCGCGGCGGCCGGTCTAAATTACTGGTTAGATTTGTCAGTTATTTATTTTTTTGAAAGAGACGTAGTAATTTGTAAAACAGATTAAATCTGCAAGCCGCGTAAAAGCGGGCCGCTAACTCCTGGTGTGCATTACAAAAAGTCTAGTACCCAACCCACCGCTAAAAGTTGTATTACCCACAAAAAAAGGCAGCACTACAAGATCAGCACAAGCCGCCTACAGGCGGCCCGCATCCCGCACGAGGCCGCGCAGGTCGGGCCGGTCGTCAGGTCTACGGGGCGGGCACGGCGCGAATCGCCGCGCCCGCCGCCTGTACCGGCACCGGACGCCGGACGCCGTCGTTCGACCGTCGCCCGTCCGTCGACGGACGCCGGGCCCCGGGTCGGCGGACTGCGCCCGCGACGCGGCGACCCCTTTTTACAGCATCATTTTACAGGATATATGGGATACCTGGACTACTACCGTATAAGTAAGGAATAGTCGCTGAATAGTCTCATTCAGCAGTAAAAACGCGCTGCGGTACCGCGTTATTTTGGCGTTTCAGACGAATATATGACGTGCCTGGGCTAGAATACACGCGAATCCATTCAGAATTTTTCCGTACACGTACCAGTACCGTGAAATCAAACGAGCGAAGACCGAACGTATGACGGTTCATGCACGAAGCGCGTATGGCAGAGGACGGACGGAGGACGGACGGAGGACGGACGGAGGACGCCTAGAATCCGTGATAAAACCGTATTAAAACCGGTATCGATTCTCTCATCCTCGAGGCGATTTCGGACGCGGCTCTCCTTTTCCTCCGCTCAACCCAAGAGGTAGGGGAATTTATCACGCATGAATTACACGCATGACGACATCACGATATAGTCGCTAACGACCTCGAGGCCAGTCTGCTGGTCACACTACAGGCGTCAAAAGTAATGAACGGGTTTTCGCAGCTAGACAGCGTAGATTTTGCATCAAAATGTACGGGGTCGGCTGGGACCGAAAGATCCACGACTGGTACGGGGCCGCCAGACCGGATGGTGTCCGGAAAGGCGCCGCGCGTCCCGAGCCCCCGCCGGTGTTTGTAAATTACATGCCACCAGCGATCACGTGGCTCATCGGGACAGTACATTCCGCTATGCTGCTCTCGGCCTCTCATCACGGCTAAGACGCCGGGAAAGCCTGACTAATTGCTGCCACACCTGGGCTTATCGGACACGCAACACCCCTGTGGGATGACGTATATCAAAATGATATGCACTCCCCACCTCAGGCGCTTTCACAACTAACCAGACTAACCCTAATCTAAATCGAGCAGCATCCGGAAACGTACAACACAAGCGAATAAATTGTCTCCGGGCGGGTGGGTGGGAGACAATATAGTCGGGTGCCTTCCAACAACGGAAGGCGCCCCCGGTCCGCGGCCGCCCTTTATACTCGGTTAAAGGGCGTCGCCGGACCGGCGCCGGCCGGTACTGGCGTACCGGGCCGGCAGGGTCGTCACTTAACCCTGACGGCGCTTCGAAAACCAGGGTTTCCTAGGTCGTTCCTCCCAAGGAAACCCTACAGTTTTCGCAGCTAGACAGCGTAGATTTTGCATCAAAATGTACGGGGTCGGCTGGGACCGAAAGATCCAACAGATGAAAGAACAGTGGCCGGTCTGGCGGGGCCCGTACACGGGCATAAGCGAGCCAAGTTACACAGGGAATTATATTCAATTAAGTACAGACACAGGGATGGGGTACCACCAGTACGGTGTAAATTGCCACTAGGCCGGGACTTAAGTTGCTTCCCGGGAGGGATTCGAGTCAGTGTCGGATGGTGAACCGTCACCGTCACCGTCGTCCAGTTCGTCCTCTTCGGCAAGTGACAGAATCGCTCGCGACACGGAAAGGACGTGCTCTTCATCCAGCCCCATATAGCGGAGCTGAGCAGATGTTGACTTCCAGCCACCATGCTGGCCCCATGTTGCGAACGGGATGTCTGCGTTAGCAGCGGCGGAAGCGCCGCCACTTCGGCTGGACTGGGTGCCGAATCGGGATAGGAAAGCGGATTCAGTCATCGCAGGGGTGAGCAGCGGGCCCAACCACCGTGCGAGGTAGCGTCTGAATGTGGGGTACTCAATAGGGGAAGATGAAGGAACCATCCCCAGCTCGCCCTTGTGCCGTAGGACTGTGCCGCTGAACCCCGGAAACACTGGTAGGGTGGGTGTTGCCCAGCGGATCATGACTGCCTGGTACCGTCGCAGGAGTCCATATACGCACACCACGGCGCCGTGCATCTTGGCGACCCGCACCTTGCCACACAGGCGGTGCTGGTCGTTCTTGCGCTTCACGAAGCGGAATTCCAGGTAAGTCGGGAGGAAGGAGACGTCCTCCCACCGGAGGACCCGGAGGTCGCTGTAGCGGCAGAAGCCGGCAAAACTGACGGCTGCGGCAACTGCCACTATCCAGGAACAAATACCTGAGTCGTCCTTGCAGCGAAGGCGGACCAGCTTCGCGATGTCAGACCATGCGAAGGGATCCTTGGCGTTCTTCACGGCGAGCCCCAGGGTGCGCTTGGCTGCTGCCCGGACAGAGGTGCAACACGGGGACAAGGTAGGACTGGGATGCATATTCAGCCGATGCATCTGCGATATAGCCGCAGACGCAGACCTGATCACTGAATAGCTGTTGGTAGAACGGGCGTCCAACCGAGCTTGTAAAAACATAGCCACCACAATCGGGGCTGCTGGCATTGGGCACATGGGAGGTGACCGAGCTTCGCAGAACATCACAAAGCGATTCCATATGTAGGCGTAGCCACGATTAGAGCCAGCAGCCCACTGTTGCGGAGCTGAAGAGATCAAAGCATTAAACAGAGATGTGCCGGCCACATCGGAGGGAGCCACCGGGTTACATGGCCAGGCGGATGTACACCCACGGGTGATGGCTGACTCATGGGCCGTGACTGTCACACCACTGTGGGTGGAGGCAGCGATGGCGTGTTGGGGAGCGCCGCGCGCTGGGCCGGCAGTCGATGCGCAGAGCAAGGACGCGCCAGTTCCTGGAGCAGCTCGGGCGGCTGTTACCACTGCCCTCGCCAGAACTGAATAGCTCCTCGCCGCTGTCGAGCATGACCCAATCGACCACACAGTCAGCCAGGTGTCTACCGTCAGGAGCTACTAAAGTCCACCAGGACTGACTAGGCCATAGCGGTACTATGACTGTAGCGACTGCACGGTCAGCTTTCAGCTTGCGCACAACTCGGCCAATGCAGCTAAACGGAGCGTTAATCCAATTATTCACATTACCACCCCAGAAGTGGCTGAAAGCATCGACTCCTTCGCATCCTGGGCACCAGAACCGCGAGTAGAATCTCGGTACTTGATGGTTCAGGTCGGATGCGAACCGGTCGACATGGTGGATGCCCCACTTCAGGCTGAGGCGCCGGAAAAACTTGGGCAGCAGTTGCCAGTCATCTTTGTCGAGCATCTTGGAAATCTCGTCGGAGTCCGGATTCTCATCGCGGGACGCCCACACAATAGAGAGAGCTGCTCCCAAGGAGAGACACAAGAGGTAGACCTGTTGAGCGACAGAGTTCAGCGACAGGCTCGAGCGAGAGCCGTGCCGGCAAACCGGTAGCATACTTTTATTATCCACCTGGACTTGCACTCGTCTGCCTGCGATCAGGTGTGACAGGGACTTCAAAACGAAGAGAAGACCACGAGTCTCACGGTGTGTCGAGGACTCGACGCGTTCCCACGGAAGGAAGAAGCCATGAGCTTTCGCGACGGGATCTGAGCTGCCATCAGTCGGTCTGGCTAAACCGCCCCAGCCGATGCCAGAAGCATCACACTCCAGAAAAACGGACAGTTTGCTGTCCAGGTCAGGTACGATGCGCCCAGTAAACTGCTGCCTAGACACTCGGGCCCAGAACCGTAGCTCCTCACGGGATTCCTCAGAGAGGGCAACGTGGTGCCCCCACTGTTCTGCTTGCGCAATGTTGGCATGCAGACCTCTAGAAAAGAGGCGAGAAACTGGGCCCAATGCTAGCCCCATGGAAATCAATTTCCCAGTACAGCTGGCCAAGAACTTGACTTTGTGGCGCTTGCGGTGGCCATGCAGTAGGGACTGGATGTCAAGCTGAAGGGCATCCCATCGCTTCTGAGGCACAGAGAAGGTGCCGGCCACGGTGTCCAGGTCAAACCCCAGGTGGGTGATGGTGGAGCTAGGGCGCAGACTGGATTTTTTGAAGTTGCTGTTGACATGGGCGCGCTCAACATCGGCCAGCACTCGCTGAGTCGTTAAGTGCGCCTTTCTGACAGAGCCAGAGATGAACAACCAGTCATCCAGATAGCAGAGCATCCTGATGCCCTTACTGCGCCAGTGTCGCACCAGGACTCCCATAACTTTAGAAAAGCAGCGAGGGGCATCAGACAGCCCGAAGCATAGAACTCGCCAGGTGTAGAATCTCCCTCTCCATTCAAACCCGCTGTAAGGTGCAGCTGAGTCATGGAGGCGGACATGGTAGTAGCCCTGGGTCAGGTCCATGCTGGTCAGCATGTCGCCGGGATTCACCAAGTCTGACAGCTTAGATAACGACTCCATCCTGAAGGGAGTGTAAACCAAGTGTTTGTTGACATGCCGCTGATCGCAGATCAGCCTGAGTCCACCATGGGGTTTGGGGACCACACCCAAAGGGTTCAGCACCACAGGGCGCACAGGTTCCTCTCTGATATGGCCCAGCGGCAATAACAGAGCGATCTGCCCATCAATGAAATCGGGGTGCTGCAGCGCGGAAGGGTGATTTGGCAGGTGGCTGGGTGGTGCCGGACCATCAGCCCAGTTCATACGGTAGCCATGCCTGACCCAGTCTCTGACCTGACTGTCTCTGACTGAATCAGTAATGCTGTCCCAAAATTGCCAGCCATCGCGGATAACACCAGCTGATTCCACAGGGGAATTGACGTCCAGAGCTGGCTCATGAGGGAGCTCAAAATTAGCCGACGATAAAACTGTCACAAAATGCCAACGCCACAGACAGCATCATAGTGGTCAGCAAGCAGCTTGGATGACTGCTGCATAAATCAAACAGTGAGTTTGAAGTCACAATCGTCTGAAACTGAAAATAACAGAATTTTCAAAATAAATATCGCTCCGACACAACGAGAGATATGAAACGTCACACAGGGTGTGCCGATCTTCACACGAATGCATCATCAGCCAACTTAGTGAAAGTTGGGGGAACAACTGCCAGGGGCAGCAAAGAGTCGCAGGGAACATCATGTACATTACAAACGAGGTATCTCTCGAGGATACACCATCTAACAGGTGACTCTCCCGGAGGAGATCAGAGCTGCGATAACACGAGCCTGAGCTCAGCTCCCGGAGGAGGGCTAACAGCTGCCCGGAGGCCTAACTGCAGCTACACGAACACCATCACTGGCCAGGCCAGGAGGATTGCAGACTCCGCAGCTTCAGCGACGAGCACTCGGGCAGTCCCTACTGAAGTGACCTTTCCTCTGGCAGCGATAGCATGTGATGTCTGCAGCAGAAGATCGACCAGAAGGAGGCTTCTCCTCGCGGCGGCCGCTCTCCCTCCGGTTGTCGCTCCCGCGGCGAAACGACTCTGGCTTGCGAGAAGAGGAAGAAGGCTTGGCGCGCGAAGAGGAAGAAGAAGGTTTCTTGGCCTTGACCTTCTCCAGCGCCTTCTTCAGCTCCTTGTTGTCGGCTGAGCCCTTCTCGCCGAGAGGGTCCACAGCATCGAACTCCTTGGCGACTTCCGCGCCGTACTCGTGTTCTACATGCAGCTTCTTGCCACGCTTGTTAATCCGAAGAGCCACAGTAGTGCACAAAGCTAGAGCTGCGGTAATCGACTTGAACAGCTCCGCAGACGAAGCTGGCGAAGAAGCAGGAAGATCGGTGCCGTCCTCTACTAAGTCACGCAGAGGCTCCTCCGCCGGTGCCAAAAAGTAATAGATCTGGAAGACGTCGTCTAGGTCGCGCTGAAGGTTACGAGCGTCAGCGGTATGGCGGCGGTGAACCTTACCATCTTTGTCTAGCCATCCATCCTCAGGTGCGTTGATGAGGCGAGATGGAGCTTCCGCCGCCGGAGGTTGAGCAGGTCTCTTGCCCTTGCGGTCGTAGTCGGCGTCCCCCTCCGCAACGCGTTTCGAAGCTGAAGCCGAAGTAGACGGACCACTCGACGACGCGACTGCCTGCCTAAGCTCAGAGACCTCACGTTCAATACGGAGTAGAGCAGCAGACGTATCAGCAACTGCCTGTCTAGCGGCGACGAGAGGGGGAGATTCAGCTACCCCGTCTACAGGTGGAGTGTCACCACCTAGGACAGTGAGATGATTTTCGCGGGTAACGAGTTGCTCACGAAGAGCTCTGCGAGAGTCCCGTAACTCGTTCCAGACGAGTTCAAACTTGTCCACTGCTAAAACAGAGACGAGAACGCAAGGTGACAGCACCACAAGCGAGACAAGGAGCCACGCCCAAGACGGACTCGCGGAGCGAGCCATGGTGAGTGCCGGGATCAAACACACTACAGAACGCAGAAGAAATTTGAATTTTTGTAGTCGAAGACGAAACGAAAAATGTACCAGTCGTAGAAGACAATATAGTCGGGTGCCTTCCAACAACTGAAGGCGCCCCCGGTCCGCGGCCGCCCTTTATACTCGGTTAAAGGGCGTCGCCGGACCGGCGCCGGCCGGTACTGGCGTACCGGGCCGGCAGGGTCGTCACTTAACCCTGACGGCGCTGCGAAAACCAGGGTTTCCTAGGTCGTTCCTCCCAAGGAAACCCTACAGTTTTCAACAGGCCACGAAATCGGTGCTCCACGCGGTAGAAGTATGATTTGTTTTTACATCAGGGCTTTAACGCGGTAGAAGTAGTACAGCGAGCCGTCCGGTATTTTCTAATTCTGGGGAACTGCCCTTTTTGTAATTCACACCGGTAGCGGGTCTAAATAACAACAAAACAAAGCACCGCTGCTTCTTTCGGGCTGCGGCTTGAGCGTTAAAGCGGCGCTCCCCGTACGAGCGCATGCCCGGGCCCAGGTTCGATTCGCCGCCGGCCCAATCCTCGTAGTGAGGCGGGCCCGCAACGCGAGACTTAGAGATTGTATTGTGAGACTTGAGATTGTATTCCTTGCGCCATGTGGTTCCCGCGACGGTACATACAAGCTAGACACACCGAGCCCAATGTCTCGCTGCGGTCTAGCAAAATAGCGAAACACATGCACGTGAGACGGGCCCTGGAAGAGGCCGCGGACTGGACGATTGTCGACAAATGCGTCGAGGGGTGCGCTACGTGAACACGGCAGGATTTTCCAAGTACCCACCCATATAAGAAACGTGAAGCGGGGGTTTGTCCCTACTACTATACGGGTATATGCATCGACAAAACCCGTTCGGCTTCCACAGTTACAACCATGCCGAGGACAAAGATTGGGTGTACATGATATCCGTCGACAGCTTTGTTTTCGGGCTAGCGTTGTCAGCGCGTATGTAGTGTGACGCCACGAGGTGCGAGACCCTATCGTACGGTTTTCCTACGCCCGAAGACTGGAAGCGCGCCACCGATGGGTGTGTCGCAGTCATGCTCCCCCACATTCAAGGTGGCTCTACAAGCACGACACTTGCGACTGGAAGACGTTGATTCGAAGGACGGTGGACACAATCCGTGAGAACGATCCACAGGCTAATACAGAGTTGCGCCCTCACCCGAAGGACGCCATGACGGCACCGACTATACGGCCATGCCGAGGTAGGCGAGGCGGGAAGAGATCTAAACCACGTCCGTGGCTAGAGCGATTTTCATCTCCAAACGCTTGGTATAGTTCGAAAAAAAATCAAATGCTGAATGCATGGGAGAGAAGGTATAACTTGCATGATGTCGCGCAATATTCGGATTCACTTCAGATGGAAGGAAATCGAATACATTCCGAATCTGCTTGTATGGGTAATGTGTGATAATGCTCGCGATCGCGTTAGCCGTTAAGCAGCAACAGAAGAAGGCCGTCGGCATCATCATTCATCAAGCACAACACCAATGCAGTCGAAAACCTCGCCGCCACGCAAACCGTCCCCGGCGACAACGTCAACGAGGGCAGTAGCCCGGAGCCCCCGGCCAAGAAGGCCAAGCAGCCCGCCAAGCCGGCGGCTAGAGTGCCGGCCCGGGGCCGCGGTGGTGCTGGGGCCATGGCGGGCGGTGGGGCGTTCGGGTCGCGGGTTGGCCGCCAGGCCGCCGTAGCCGCCGCCGCCACCTGCGAGCAGCAGGCCCGCCGCCGTGGCGGTCCCGGCCGAAACTGGATGTAAATATTTTTTCCGCCCGCCCGCTGCCGCCCGCCTCGCCGCTCACTGCGGCGCGGCCAATCACTGGCACTGCCGTGCGCGCTAGCGCGGATTAGGCCACAGCGCAGCGACATTGTCGGGCTTCTAGAGGCAGATCCCAGATAGATCATCGCGGATGTTTCGTCGCGATGACGAGTGATATATATATGCGCATGATGCCGTTTATTATTACGAGTATGTCACGGAATGACTACATACGAGTGTCATTATACCGGTAATATTTTGGGATGAATACAGGGTATTACATGCTAATTACCAAGTGGTCCGGGAGCCTAGTGGCCTCAGTCGCGACATTGATTGCGACGACTGGCATGTCAACTACCCACGTCGATTCGCCTCGTTCAGTGCTGAGTGGGGCGCCTGAAGCATCGCTCTCTTTGCGGCGTCCAAAATCACCCTCCTGCCCCGCTATAGCGACCGCTAGCGTGACCCGCGATGCGAGGCCAT
>VCJN01003180.1:0-41445 GCA_006384855.1 Tetraselmis striata | reverse complement strand
CAATTAGCGGTGGATAATGTGAAGGCGTTTTCGAAATCGACAGAGAATGAGGCGGTGCTGGCGGAGTGCATTGGCGGTGCATAGAATAGCGTGTTGCTGGGGTTTGGCTGCATCGGACGCCGTATTCCCACCCATCCGGCACGGAATGTCCGGTTTCACACATTTGTGTGTTAATATAGTGTGAATATTACGCGTCTTTTACGCCGGGTGGATGGGCATCCGGCGTCCGATGCACCCCAATTATTTGCAGCACGCTACTCTACGCACCGCCAATGCACTCCGCAAGCCCCGCCTCCATCCGCGTCGGAACCGGTAGTAAGTGTTGTTGTGTGCGCACATCGTGACAACATTACACGGTGGCAATTGCAATTAGCGGTGGATAATGTGAAGGCGTTTTCGAAATCGACAGAGAATGAGGCGGTGCTGGCGGAGTGCATTGGCGGTGCATAGAATAGCGTGTTGCTGGGGGTTTTGGCTGCATCGGACGCCGTATTCCCACCCATCCGGCACGGAATGTCCGGTTTCACACATTTGTGTGTTAATATAGTGTGAATATTACGCGTCTTTTACGCCGGGTGGATGGGCATCCGGCGTCCGATGCACCCCAATTATTTGCAGCACGCTACTCTACGCACCGCCAATGCACTCCGCAAGCCCCGCCTCCATCCGCGTCGGAACCGGTAGTAAGTGTTGTTGTGTGCGCACATCGTGACAACATTACACGGTGGCAATTGCAATTAGCGGTGGATAATGTGAAGGCGTTTTCGAAATCGACAGAGAATGAGGCGGTGCTGGCGGAGTGCATTGGCGGTGCATAGAATAGCGTGTTGCTGGGGTTTTGGCTGCATCGGACGCCGTATTCCCACCCATCCGGCACGGAATGTCCGGTTTTCACACATTTGTGTGTTAATATAGTGTGAATATTACGCGTCTTTTACGCCGGGTGGATGGGCATCCGGCGTCCGATGCACCCCAATTATTTGCAGCACGCTACTCTACGCACCGCCAATGCACTCCGCAAGCCCCGCCTCCATCCGCGTCGGAACCGGTAGTAAGTGTTGTTGTGTGCGCACATCGTGACAACATTACACGGTGGCAATTGCAATTAGCGGTGGATAATGTGAAGGCGTTTTCGAAATCGACAGAGAATGAGGCGGTGCTGCCGGAGTGCATTGGCGGTGCATAGAATAGCGTGTTGCTGGGGTTTTGGCTGCATCGGACGCCGTATTCCCACCATCCGGCACGGAATGTCCGGTTTTCACACATTTGTGTGTTAATATAGTGTGAATATTACGCGTCTTTTACGCCGGGTGGATGGGCATCCGGCGTCCGATGCACCCCAATTATTTGCAGCACGCTACTCTACGCACCGCCAATGCACTCCGCAAGCCCCGCCTCCATCCGCGTCGGAACCGGTAGTAAGTGTTGTTGTGTGCGCACATCGTGACAACATTACACGGTGGCAATTGCAATTAGCGGTGGATAATGTGAAGGCGTTTTCGAAATCGACAGAGAATGAGGCGGTGCTGGCGGAGTGCATTGGCGGTGCATAGAATAGCGTGTTGCTGGGGTTTTGGCTGCATCGGACGCCGTATTCCCACCCATCCGGCACGGAATGTCCGGTTTTCACACATTTGTGTGTTAATATAGTGTGAATATTACGCGTCTTTTACGCCGGGTGGATGGGCATCCGGCGTCCGATGCACCCCAATTATTTGCAGCACGCTACTCTACGCACCGCCAATGCACTCCGCAAGCCCCGCCTCCATCCGCGTCGGAACCGGTAGTAAGTGTTGTTGTGTGCGCACATCGTGACAACATTACACGGTGGCAATTGCAATTAGCGGTGGATAATGTGAAGGCGTTTTCGAAATCGACAGAGAATGAGGCGGTGCTGGCGGAGTGCATTGGCGGTGCATAGAATAGCGTGTTGCTGGGGTTTTGGCTGCATCGGACGCCGTATTCCCACCCATCCGGCACGGAATGTCCGGTTTTCACACATTTGTGTGTTAATATAGTGTGAATATTACGCGTCTTTTACGCCGGGTGGATGGGCATCCGGCGTCCGATGCACCCCAATTATTTGCAGCACGCTACTCTACGCACCGCCAATGCACTCCGCAAGCCCCGCCTCCATCCGCGTCGGAACCGGTAGTAAGTGTTGTTGTGTGCGCACATCGTGACAACATTACACGGTGGCAATTGCAATTAGCGGTGGATAATGTGAAGGCGTTTTCGAAATCGACAGAGAATGAGGCGGTGCTGGCGGAGTGCATTGGCGGTGCATAGAATAGCGTGTTGCTGGGGTTTTGGCTGCATCGGACGCCGTATTCCCACCCATCCGGCACGGAATGTCCGGTTTTCACACATTTGTGTGTTAATATAGTGTGAATATTACGCGTCTTTTACGCCGGGTGGATGGGCATCCGGCGTCCGATGCACCCCAATTATTTGCAGCACGCTACTCTACGCACCGCCAATGCACTCCGCAAGCCCCGCCTCCATCCGCGTCGGAACCGGTAGTAAGTGTTGTTGTGTGCGCACATCGTGACAACATTACACGGTGGCAATTGCAATTAGCGGTGGATAATGTGAAGGCGTTTTCGAAATCGACAGAGAATGAGGCGGTGCTGGCGGAGTGCATTGGCGGTGCATAGAATAGCGTGTTGCTGGGGTTTTGGCTGCATCGGACGCCGTATTCCCACCCATCCGGCACGGAATGTCCGGTTTTCACACATTTGTGTGTTAATATAGTGTGAATATTACGCGTCTTTTACGCCGGGTGGATGGGCATCCGGCGTCCGATGCACCCCAATTATTTGCAGCACGCTACTCTACGCACCGCCAATGCACTCCGCAAGCCCCGCCTCCATCCGCGTCGGAACCGGTAGTAAGTGTTGTTGTGTGCGCACATCGTGACAACATTACACGGTGGCAATTGCAATTAGCGGTGGATAATGTGAAGGCGTTTTCGAAATCGACAGAGAATGAGGCGGTGCTGGCGGAGTGCATTGGCGGTGCATAGAATAGCGTGTTGCTGGGGTTTTGGCTGCATCGGACGCCGTATTCCCACCCATCCGGCACGGAATGTCCGGTTTTCACACATTTGTGTGTTAATATAGTGTGAATATTACGCGTCTTTTACGCCGGGTGGATGGGCATCCGGCGTCCGATGCACCCCAATTATTTGCAGCACGCTACTCTACGCACCGCCAATGCACTCCGCAAGCCCCGCCTCCATCCGCGTCGGAACCGGTAGTAAGTGTTGTTGTGTGCGCACATCGTGACAACATTACACGGTGGCAATTGCAATTAGCGGTGGATAATGTGAAGGCGTTTTCGAAATCGACAGAGAATGAGGCGGTGCTGGCGGAGTGCATTGGCGGTGCATAGAATAGCGTGTTGCTGGGGTTTTGGCTGCATCGGACGCCGTATTCCCACCCATCCGGCACGGAATGTCCGGTTTTCACACATTTGTGTGTTAATATAGTGTGAATATTACGCGTCTTTTACGCCGGGTGGATGGGCATCCGGCGTCCGATGCACCCCAATTATTTGCAGCACGCTACTCTACGCACCGCCAATGCACTCCGCAAGCCCCGCCTCCATCCGCGTCGGAACCGGTAGTAAGTGTTGTTGTGTGCGCACATCGTGACAACATTACACGGTGGCAATTGCAATTAGCGGTGGATAATGTGAAGGCGTTTTCGAAATCGACAGAGAATGAGGCGGTGCTGGCGGAGTGCATTGGCGGTGCATAGAATAGCGTGTTGCTGGGGTTTTGGCTGCATCGGACGCCGTATTCCCACCCATCCGGCACGGAATGTCCGGTTTTCACACATTTGTGTGTTAATATAGTGTGAATATTACGCGTCTTTTACGCCGGGTGGATGGGCATCCGGCGTCCGATGCACCCCAATTATTTGCAGCACGCTACTCTACGCACCGCCAATGCACTCCGCAAGCCCCGCCTCCATCCGCGTCGGAACCGGTAGTAAGTGTTGTTGTGTGCGCACATCGTGACAACATTACACGGTGGCAATTGCAATTAGCGGTGGATAATGTGAAGGCGTTTTCGAAATCGACAGAGAATGAGGCGGTGCTGGCCGGAGTGCATTGGCGGTGCATAGAATAGCGTGTTGCTGGGGTTTTGGCTGCATCGGACGCCGTATTCCCACCCATCCGGCACGGAATGTCCGGTTTTCACACATTTGTGTGTTAATATAGTGTGAATATTACGCGTCTTTTACGCCGGGTGGATGGGCATCCGGCGTCCGATGCACCCCAATTATTTGCAGCACGCTACTCTACGCACCGCCAATGCACTCCGCAAGCCCCGCCTCCATCCGCGTCGGAACCGGTAGTAAGTGTTGTTGTGTGCGCACATCGTGACAACATTACACGGTGGCAATTGCAATTAGCGGTGGATAATGTGAAGGCGTTTTCGAAATCGACAGAGAATGAGGCGGTGCTGCCGGAGTGCATTGGCGGTGCATAGAATAGCGTGTTGCTGGGGTTTTGGCTGCATCGGACGCCGTATTCCCACCCATCCGGCACGGAATGTCCGGTTTTCACACATTTGTGTGTTAATATAGTGTGAATATTACGCGTCTTTTACGCCGGGTGGATGGGCATCCGGCGTCCGATGCACCCCAATTATTTGCAGCACGCTACTCTACGCACCGCCAATGCACTCCGCAAGCCCCGCCTCCATCCGCGTCGGAACCGGTAGTAAGTGTTGTTGTGTGCGCACATCGTGACAACATTACACGGTGGCAATTGCAATTAGCGGTGGATAATGTGAAGGCGTTTTCGAAATCGACAGAGAATGAGGCGGTGCTGGCGGAGTGCATTGGCGGTGCATAGAATAGCGTGTTGCTGGGGTTTTGGCTGCATCGGACGCCGTATTCCCACCCATCCGGCACGGAATGTCCGGTTTTCACACATTTGTGTGTTAATATAGTGTGAATATTACGCGTCTTTTACGCCGGGTGGATGGGCATCCGGCGTCCGATGCACCCCAATTATTTGCAGCACGCTACTCTACGCACCGCCAATGCACTCCGCAAGCCCCGCCTCCATCCGCGTCGGAACCGGTAGTAAGTGTTGTTGTGTGCGCACATCGTGACAACATTACACGGTGGCAATTGCAATTAGCGGTGGATAATGTGAAGGCGTTTTCGAAATCGACAGAGAATGAGGCGGTGCTGCCGGAGTGCATTGGCGGTGCATAGAATAGCGTGTTGCTGGGGTTTTGGCTGCATCGGACGCCGTATTCCCACCCATCCGGCACGGAATGTCCGGTTTTCACACATTTGTGTGTTAATATAGTGTGAATATTACGCGTCTTTTACGCCGGGTGGATGGGCATCCGGCGTCCGATGCACCCCAATTATTTGCAGCACGCTACTCTACGCACCGCCAATGCACTCCGCAAGCCCCGCCTCCATCCGCGTCGGAACCGGTAGTAAGTGTTGTTGTGTGCGCACATCGTGACAACATTACACGGTGGCAATTGCAATTAGCGGTGGATAATGTGAAGGCGTTTTCGAAATCGACAGAGAATGAGGCGGTGCTGGCGGAGTGCATTGGCGGTGCATAGAATAGCGTGTTGCTGGGGTTTTGGCTGCATCGGACGCCGTATTCCCACCCATCCGGCACGGAATGTCCGGTTTTCACACATTTGTGTGTTAATATAGTGTGAATATTACGCGTCTTTTACGCCGGGTGGATGGGCATCCGGCGTCCGATGCACCCCAATTATTTGCAGCACGCTACTCTACGCACCGCCAATGCACTCCGCAAGCCCCGCCTCCATCCGCGTCGGAACCGGTAGTAAGTGTTGTTGTGTGCGCACATCGTGACAACATTACACGGTGGCAATTGCAATTAGCGGTGGATAATGTGAAGGCGTTTTCGAAATCGACAGAGAATGAGGCGGTGCTGGCCGGAGTGCATTGGCGGTGCATAGAATAGCGTGTTGCTGGGGTTTTGGCTGCATCGGACGCCGTATTCCCACCCATCCGGCACGGAATGTCCGGTTTTCACACATTTGTGTGTTAATATAGTGTGAATATTACGCGTCTTTTACGCCGGGTGGATGGGCATCCGGCGTCCGATGCACCCCAATTATTTGCAGCACGCTACTCTACGCACCGCCAATGCACTCCGCAAGCCCCGCCTCCATCCGCGTCGGAACCGGTAGTAAGTGTTGTTGTGTGCGCACATCGTGACAACATTACACGGTGGCAATTGCAATTAGCGGTGGATAATGTGAAGGCGTTTTCGAAATCGACAGAGAATGAGGCGGTGCTGCCGGAGTGCATTGGCGGTGCATAGAATAGCGTGTTGCTGGGGTTTTGGCTGCATCGGACGCCGTATTCCCACCCATCCGGCACGGAATGTCCGGTTTTCACACATTTGTGTGTTAATATAGTGTGAATATTACGCGTCTTTTACGCCGGGTGGATGGGCATCCGGCGTCCGATGCACCCCAATTATTTGCAGCACGCTACTCTACGCACCGCCAATGCACTCCGCAAGCCCCGCCTCCATCCGCGTCGGAACCGGTAGTAAGTGTTGTTGTGTGCGCACATCGTGACAACATTACACGGTGGCAATTGCAATTAGCGGTGGATAATGTGAAGGCGTTTTCGAAATCGACAGAGAATGAGGCGGTGCTGCCGGAGTGCATTGGCGGTGCATAGAATAGCGTGTTGCTGGGGTTTTGGCTGCATCGGACGCCGTATTCCCACCCATCCGGCACGGAATGTCCGGTTTTCACACATTTGTGTGTTAATATAGTGTGAATATTACGCGTCTTTTACGCCGGGTGGATGGGCATCCGGCGTCCGATGCACCCCAATTATTTGCAGCACGCTACTCTACGCACCGCCAATGCACTCCGCAAGCCCCGCCTCCATCCGCGTCGGAACCGGTAGTAAGTGTTGTTGTGTGCGCACATCGTGACAACATTACACGGTGGCAATTGCAATTAGCGGTGGATAATGTGAAGGCGTTTTCGAAATCGACAGAGAATGAGGCGGTGCTGGCGGAGTGCATTGGCGGTGCATAGAATAGCGTGTTGCTGGGGTTTTGGCTGCATCGGACGCCGTATTCCCACCCATCCGGCACGGAATGTCCGGTTTTCACACATTTGTGTGTTAATATAGTGTGAATATTACGCGTCTTTTACGCCGGGTGGATGGGCATCCGGCGTCCGATGCACCCCAATTATTTGCAGCACGCTACTCTACGCACCGCCAATGCACTCCGCAAGCCCCGCCTCCATCCGCGTCGGAACCGGTAGTAAGTGTTGTTGTGTGCGCACATCGTGACAACATTACACGGTGGCAATTGCAATTAGCGGTGGATAATGTGAAGGCGTTTTCGAAATCGACAGAGAATGAGGCGGTGCTGGCGGAGTGCATTGGCGGTGCATAGAATAGCGTGTTGCTGGGGTTTTGGCTGCATCGGACGCCGTATTCCCACCCATCCGGCACGGAATGTCCGGTTTTCACACATTTGTGTGTTAATATAGTGTGAATATTACGCGTCTTTTACGCCGGGTGGATGGGCATCCGGCGTCCGATGCACCCCAATTATTTGCAGCACGCTACTCTACGCACCGCCAATGCACTCCGCAAGCCCCGCCTCCATCCGCGTCGGAACCGGTAGTAAGTGTTGTTGTGTGCGCACATCGTGACAACATTACACGGTGGCAATTGCAATTAGCGGTGGATAATGTGAAGGCGTTTTCGAAATCGACAGAGAATGAGGCGGTGCTGGCGGAGTGCATTGGCGGTGCATAGAATAGCGTGTTGCTGGGGTTTTGGCTGCATCGGACGCCGTATTCCCACCCATCCGGCACGGAATGTCCGGTTTTCACACATTTGTGTGTTAATATAGTGTGAATATTACGCGTCTTTTACGCCGGGTGGATGGGCATCCGGCGTCCGATGCACCCCAATTATTTGCAGCACGCTACTCTACGCACCGCCAATGCACTCCGCAAGCCCCGCCTCCATCCGCGTCGGAACCGGTAGTAAGTGTTGTTGTGTGCGCACATCGTGACAACATTACACGGTGGCAATTGCAATTAGCGGTGGATAATGTGAAGGCGTTTTCGAAATCGACAGAGAATGAGGCGGTGCTGGCGGAGTGCATTGGCGGTGCATAGAATAGCGTGTTGCTGGGGTTTTGGCTGCATCGGACGCCGTATTCCCACCCATCCGGCACGGAATGTCCGGTTTTCACACATTTGTGTGTTAATATAGTGTGAATATTACGCGTCTTTTACGCCGGGTGGATGGGCATCCGGCGTCCGATGCACCCCAATTATTTGCAGCACGCTACTCTACGCACCCCAACGCACTCCGCAAGCCCCGCCTCCATCCGCGTCGGAACCGGTAGTAAGTGTTGTTGTGTGCGCACATCGTGACAACATTACACGGTGGCAATTGCAATTAGCGGTGGATAATGTGAAGGCGTTTTCGAAATCGACAGAGAATGAGGCGGTGCTGGCGGAGTGCATTGGCGGTGCATAGAATAGCGTGTTGCTGGGGTTTTGGCTGCATCGGACGCCGTATTCCCACCCATCCGGCACGGAATGTCCGGTTTTCACACATTTGCGTGTGAATATATATAGTGTGAATATTACGTACGCGTCTTTTACGCTGGGTGGATGGGCATCCGGCGTCCGATGCACCCCGAATCTCACCAACACGCTACTCTACGCACCCCCAACGCACTCCGCCAGCCCCGCCTCTTTCCGCGCAGGTCCTACGTTCCATTGTATGTATATACATACGTACATGTACTGCTCCGAAACCAGCCCAAACTTAATGAGTGCACAAGTGTAAATGGGGGGGGGGATGTGGCGGAGGAGCATCCACTCACACATACCCCGGCGATGCATGACAGATATTACATGCCGTGGCGGGTCGGCGGGCCGACCCGGCGGGCCGACCCGGCGGGGGGGGGGGGGGGGGGGGGGGGGGTCTATTCAACTACACGTGCGACAGTGTCGTTTCGTGGAGCAGTATATGTGCCCGGCCTCATTTATACCGCCCCCTACCTGCGCTGCATGGTCCACCCCTACGAATTACTTAGCACAAACCGCCATTACTTAATAGGAACCTAGCACAGCCAGGCTTATATGCCCGCTTTGCCGATCAACTTCTACGCACTTTCCGTCCCTCAACCGCCGGACATGGGGTTAAGCCGCCAGCCTCGGCAGTTGCTTAGCCAGACTTGGCATCCCGTACCGTGTCCATGGCTTCGCAGCTCTGCCGCCGGCACACGCCGAGTCCGGCGCTTGCTGCCGCGGGGTTGCGCACGCATGCACGCACGGTAATACGCCGCCGACGCCGCCACGCTTACTTCCACCACCTTCGCCAGCCGCAGCTTCGCACGCCTTTCCGCCGACATACGAAACGCACGAATCCCCCCCCCCCCCCCCCCCCCCCCGTCCCCGCGTCATGTATAATATATTCGAGGCGACTATGCGGGGCGCAGCACACGCCGCGGCGTGGGTCGGCGGAGCGGCAGGCGGCGGGAGCCCTAATGGCCGGGCAGTATCCGCACCCACACAGGCACCGCCGCTCACCTCCGACGCGGATGAACCGCCTCCCAAAGGAAACATGCCGGTTGGTGGTAAGCCCAGCAGGCGTGGGGTGCCGGCGCCGGTACTGGTGCGACGGAGCTGTCGCGTCAGGAACCGCACCGCATGTGGAGCAACACATGGCGGTGCCGGCCCCACCTATGTCTAGGGCCACCTCCTCACAACACCCCGCCACGACGGCGTCGGCCACCGCCGACGGCGCCGTTGCGGGGGGGGACGCCCTGCCAGGCGACGATGATGCGCCTGGTGCGCCGCGTTAGGAGGCGGAGGAGGCCGTGGTCGAGGCGACTGATCGGGCTGAGGGGGTTGTCGAGGCGAGCGAGGCTGCGCTCGCGCCACCCGCCCCGCAGCCACCTGCGGGACATGCCGACTTGCTCGCCATGTTGACCGGAGCACTACGAGCAGTGGCGGGAGGCGGCCACATGCACTATCATGTGCGTGTCCTGGCCGGACGCCCGTCATGCGTGGACTACTGCGGCCAACGGACGGACTGGGAGTGTTGCTGCGACGGCACCCCGGCTTTGTGCGGCCCCAAGTACCCATGCATGGCGACCCATCAGCGGGCAGTCCCCTGCCCGACCACGGCCACGGTGAGGGCGGAGTTCCGCCATGTCAGGGACGCGTTCCACGACGCGACTCGCGCCGCCGTGTGTGAGGCTTCCGAGAAGGCACGCGCGGCTGGTAGGGTGCGCAGGGTGAGGCGGCGGACGGCCCAGGAGCTGAAGGAGAGCGAGACATGCCGTCAGTGAGGTCGGGCGCAATGTCATTGGGTGGGGCACACGGACGTGTAACACTTGCACTTTGCGCGTACTGCTGGGTTACATCCAAGCGGTGTCACACTATGCAACCGGAAAGGCTGCGTTGCTACTGCAAACGATGCTACGCCTCACTCGGTAGCAACCGCTGCCCCGCCTATCCCACAGCCGCTGCCCCCCCCCCCCGCGCGGGATCCCCGCCATCAGCAGCTTGCACTTGCACTTTGCGCGTACTGATGGGTTACATCCAGGCGGCGTCACACCGGAAAGGCTGCGTTGCTACTGGAAACGATGCTACGCCTCACTCGGTAGCAACCGTTGCCCCGCCCATCCCACTCGGGATGCTGAGAGCAGCTAAAGGGCACCGGGGGCGGGGCAAGAGGGAGCAGGGCCAATGATTGTGGAAGAGCGGGGACCCGCTTGCATGCCATCGTATTATATCTTGCACAATATCTGTTGCTGCACTCATATCTCACATCACTAGCTTAGCTATAGTGATCCCCCCCCCCCCCCCCCCCCCCCCGCACCGCGTACGCACAAGCCTGGGTATACGCATCAACTGCCCGCCGGGATGAGAAACTGGTATTGGTAGTGTGTCTGTGGGGTGGAGGGGGGGCAAAAGAGCTGCCAATTGCTGCCAAGCTGGTGCGTTACATTGGGGCAGGCGCTGGGCAGACAATTGGGGCTCGCTTCAGAGCATTGTCTAGTGCCTATGCGGCTGCGCCGCCTCCGCCGCATGCAGACTCTCCGAGCTCACCAGCACCGCCACCTCAGTCATGCGGCCCTGCATCCCGCAGCCCGCCGCCGCCAGCCAGATCAGAGGTATCCAGAAGCCAGTGCTGGGGTTGTTGCGGCATGACCGCATAGTTTTCAGCGCCTGCCGTCCACAACTTGTAATGCATCCCTTTCCGCCGATTCCGCTGTATGCGCTGTCTTGGCGCCGCGCTGCCCCGGCCGCCGCGCCTTGGCGCCGCGCTGCCCCGGCCGCCGCGCCTTGGCGCCGCGCTGCCCCGGCCGCCGCGCCTTGGCGCCGCGCTGCCCCGGCCGCCGCGCCTTGGCGCCGCGCTGCCCCGGCCGCCGCGCCTTGGCGCCGCGCTGCCCCGGCCGCCGCGCGTTGGCGCCGCGCTGCCCCGGCCGCCGCGCGTTGGCGCCGCGCTGCCCCGGCCGCCGCGCCTTGGCGCCGCGCTGCCCCCGGCCGCCGCGCCTTGGCGCCGCGCTGCCCCGGCCGCCGCGCCTTGGCGCCGCGCTGCCCCGGCCGCCGCGCCTTGGCGCCGCGCTGCCCCGGCCGCCGCGCCTTGGCGCCGCGCTGCCCCGGCCGCCGCGCGTTGGCGCCGCGCTGCCCCGGCCGCCGCGCCTTGGCGCCGCGCTGCCCCGGCCGCCGCGCCTTGGCGCCGCGCTGCCCCGGCCGCCGCGCCTTGGCGCCGCGCTGCCCCGGCCGCCGCGCCTTGGCGCCGCGCTGCCCCGGCCGCCGCGCCTTGGCGCCGCGCTGCCCCGGCCGCCGCGCCTTGGCGCCGCGCTGCCCCGGCCCGCCGCGCCTTGGCGCCGCGCTGCCCCGGCCGCCCGCGCCTTGGCGCCGCGCTGCCCCGGCCGCCGCGCCTTGGCGCCGCGCTGCCCCGGCCGCCGCGCCTTGGCGCCGCGCTGCCCCGGCCGCCGCGCCTTGGCGCCGCGCTGGGTATCGAGTCCTCCCCTCCCTAGTGAGCGCGTCCACCTGCGCCTTGCGCTCGGGGCCGTCCTCCTCCGTCACCACATTCTGCAACCCCCACCGCGTGATGAACCACGCAGCTCCTTGCAGGCGCTTGTACATGTGCCCAAGCACCGCCAGTCGTGACACCGAACGCACCACCGCTGGGGACGCGAGCTCCTTCTCGGGCATGATCGCCTTCACCCGGGCCTCCTCGAGGAGCGGACCGGCGTTAAGAATGGAAAACGTTTCCATGTGGTGCAAGCAGTCCTCCATGACCCAGCCGGGCTGCACCGTCACCTTGCCTGACCCTGCAGTCATGGAGGGGAATGCCGTCACGCCCACGCCCACGCCCACGCCCGGGGGGGGGGGGGGGGGGGGGGGGGAGGGGTTTACCTTTCGATTCTTGGACACTGCAAACGAAGGGCGCAACCCGCGTTCAAAGTTGCTGGGTATCGGGACTAAAGCCTGGCGCCGGTCTTCCTGCTTCATAGCTCGGAATCCAATGTGGCCCTGCACGGTGACAAATTTCCTCCAGAAGTCCCTTCCCAAGCCAAAAAAAAACAGGTGGAACGGCGCGAGGGGGAAGAGGTTGACCATGCTGACATAGCCCCGGACCACATGCACATGGCACACGCCATGGCAGCCAGTGTTCTGCTTGGCCTCCGCCAGCCGGGTTGTGTTGACCGCACGCCGGGCAAGGTGCGTGATTCACTGGACAAGCCATCGCCTTCATGGACGGTTACCAAGCGAGCCTCCCCGTCCGCATCCACAGGGGGGTGCTCCTGGGCAGCCGTCATAGCCTCCACAACCTGCCACGCCGACCGGGCGGGTGCGTGTGATTCCATACAACCGCAGTTGAGTGGTGCCACCAGCACGCAGGCCGGGCCCACTCACCTCTGAACGCAGAAGGCCCACAATGCCCCCGTCCTCGAAAACAGCGCGCCACTGGGTCGCCCCGCCGTAGTCCTCCAACACCCACTCGGTAACGACGCCGGTTATCACGCCGTAGTGCCATACTCCCCGGAACTTCTTGGCGATGACCTTCATGTAGAAGTCGCCGGAATCGCCTTTCCATATCACGCCCTCATCGCGGGTTCCACGCCCGCCGGCGGCCACGCAGGCGCGTCGATGTCCATACCGTCTTCGCCAACGGGGTCCTCCCCCACGCCCATCACATCGTCCACCTTCGAGCCGCCGTCGTCCGAGACCGGCGCCGGCGGGCCGTTTCCGACGGCTGCAGCTACTCCTGCTGCCGCCCCTGTTGTTGTTGCTGCTGCTGCTGCCGCCCCTGCTGCTGTTGCTTGTGATAAGGCGGCCTTGCGGCGCAACTTAGCCGCACGCTTCAACGAGTGGCTACAGTTCGGGAATTTTAGGAAGTGCCGCTCTCGCGCCATCTTCTCACAAGTGCCCGTCACGTTGCCCCGGCAGTGCTTGCATGAGTACACGCCATCCTTCGACACACTCGCTATCCATCCCTTTGCCGGCATGCCTGCTGCCGCGCGCGAGGGGCGGGGGGGGGGGGGGGGGGGGGGGTTGAGAGTTGGGGTGGATGTAACCCACCACCGGCACGCAACACAGATGCGAGTGCGCGGCTGTCCGCGCTTGATTCAACGGTGAGCGGCGGTGACCGTGAGGCGACCCCATACTTCATGCGCGTGCTGGGGCGTTACACAATCATCAGCAGTTAGGGCGGCTGCATTAAAACGCGCACCTACGAACACCACCTACCGCCTACCACCTACCGTACCACCTACATCCGCCCACACCTCCGCCCGTCGTGCCGCACATCGCGGCACACCGCGGGGTCAGCGGTCAGCGATGTGCGGTCAGCGATGTGCGGCGATGTGCAATGAGTGCGTACATCCGCCTGTACTTAGCCCGGGTGCTCCGCGTCGGAGGGCGACACGCGAGCCCGCGTGCGCATATCAATTTGATGAAATTATGGAAACGAGAAATTCATATAGTACTTTACAGGTCGCGCGCGATAGTCGTCGCTACTGGGTATGAAATCCACGTCCCTCGTCCGTCCCGTATCGTCCCCGTATGTCGTCGTTCGTCACCAGTAGGGCACATTTACGTCCCATCTGAATCTCACAGTGTATCTCAGCGCATGCATGTTCGCTTATCTCATCTCGTGCATGTTGCCGTTGCCGCGGAGCGGCTTTTGTAGTAGTCTATTCGCAGCTTTACTAGGATCCGGCTCGCCTGCGTGCTTGCCCATTTCAAACTTGCCGCCGAAGAACCGTTCTAGACAGTCGTTGGGGGGGGGGGGGGGGGGGGGGGGGGGGGGGGGGCTTCCGCATCAGCGCCCATGCCCCGCCGATTTTTTTATGATTCTGAGGTAAGCTGCACGGGATCAACGCGAGGTACACATGGTACACGAGGTCACGTCCCACCATGTTCGCGCAGACGGGGATCCGTTGCCCTCTGAAGAAAACGCCGAGGTTTCCCATGGCCGCGCCCCCGTACGTACATCGAGCGGATATGCTACGCTACCTTGAACTACCGTGCCGGCTACACAGCCGCAAACCACATCTACGCCAAGGAGACCGTCATCGCCGCCTTCCGAGAGTACACCCCCTCCCCCTTCCTCCCAACCCCACTGCGCGACTGTCCTTGTCGGTCGTGCTGACGGTGCATCTTGTGTTGTATAGGAAGCAGGGGAACGTGAGGAACTGCTACCTCGCTCGGTACTACTTCCATGATGAGGACAATGACGGCCATGTAGATAGGGACCATTGCCGAGCGAGGACCGACCCGCGAAGGCCCTCAACGTCGTTGCAAAAGCTTGGCAGCAAAGCGAGCTTGGGAGGTATTGCCAAGCCGGCAAGTGCCCCCCTTCTAACGTGATGTTCAAGGGCGATGAAGAGGTCTGCGAATTGACGCATCACTGGGAAGCCGCAGGCGAGTCGCGTTTGTTTTCGCACTTGTTTGATTACACAGCCACCGCCGCGACAAGCAATCAACACGCATACCGACTTTCGTAGTGAATGTGTCAGACCCCCGCCCATTCTCTACGTTTGGCGGTAAGCCGATCGTATCGAGTGTTTAGCGCAAGAAGGTCGTATCGCTGCCGCTAGCGGGCACCGCTGCGTCGCCAAACTCTACGGCTTGATGGTCGTGTTGGCGCAACAATAGAAGAGGGCGCGGACGGCATCATCAAGCATAACACCAACGCGGTCAAGAACCTGGCCGCCACGCAAGCCGTCGCATGGTGACGCTCATCGTCGCTCATTGTGAAGCGGTAGGGAGGCGGGGGCAAGACAACGCAGGACCGTTGTGAGAATTATACGAGTACGACATGCTACGAGTTAATAGTAGCGCTATATGTAGAAACGGCCGTCGTAGAGACGTTGCAAGGGTTTCACCGGTGCTAATCCTGTCCCGGCCGCCGGGCGGAGGCAACAAAAAAGTAGATGTACTATGTGTACGAGTACCAACACGATGTGTATTGTGACTACGGGTATTATAATGTACCGTATAATTGTCACACTCTCAACATAGCCTCCGAACATGTCGCCGTCGGGCCGAACTCCGTCGCTTTCCTCCACGGCGGCTTGAATTGACGCACGTTGTCGATGGTGACGCTCACACATACTGACAGAAGTTCACCAATCAGTTTCAGAGGCATGGTTGGGGGTGGCTGCAGTGAGAGTGGGTGACGTGATACCCAATGGCCGCCCGCGGCTAGGGTTCCGCGGCGGGTGTATGTGTCAAATGGAGCCTCCAAACCCAACATGGCGTCGCCAAGGACGATAGCGCGCACGCAAGCATGGGGTCAGGCGCAACGGCTTCTCCAATAAGTATTAAGTACTGTTTGGGATTCAGCATTTTGTTTTGCCGATATCCGGTCTTAACCCCCCCTGTTACTGAGGGAGAAAATAAAAGGCAGCTACAACAACAAATCTGCTTGTGATGGCCTTAGCGTAGTTCTAATCAAACGTCGTCGAATTTCCTACGGCAGTTACGATTAAATGTTTTGTTTAGGTCCCCCCGCCCCTCAACTTTCCGCCCCCCTTAACTATATTTTATTAGGTTTGACAGTACTTAGTAGAACATGCCCTCACTTGCATAAAAACTCCCACTTACATTACTTTTCTGAACTCTTTCAGTGCATGATTGTGTGCAGAAGGGTGTTCCCTGCCATATGCAAACATAAAACGGAGAGGGGGTGGGGCACTTTTTGGAACCATCAGCAAATTACAATCATCATCAAGGCAACCCAACCATATGGTGGCCCTATCCACCCCTCCATGTAGTGCTATGCTGCTGCTGTATGTCGCCGCTTTATAGTACGGTATCGTTTGCCTGGATGATATAGTTGCCAGCGCACGCGGTGCGGCGGTGAGAGACTTAGCTCAGACCACTAGCCGCCCAACACTGCTTAAGTACTGAAATGAAAGTTGCGACCCCAAATAAAAGATCCCCCCCCCCCCCCCTCTCAGTTTCTCCGGAAATCCGGTACCTAAAACACAGCAATTAATCGTAACTGCATAGTTTAAAGAAAAGTTTAATGAGCAAGTCGTTTGCGATCCATCCGACAATACATGTACTATGCATCCATTCCATTTTTTGCATTAGGTCGGAAATCGGCATTTCGCCCTAATTCGATTTTGGGCAAATCCTTTGAATCTCGACAGATACATCTACATATAGTACCATTCGATGCAAAATGTCCGACTTTCTAACGACCTAGCTAGTCAGCTTCATTTTCCCAGAAAATGATGTAGAACTGCGCGTCGGCCAAAAATAGCTCTAGGACAGCCTTCAGCATTCCCGCCTCGTGTAAGGATTAGTTGTACCAGTACCTATACATGACGTGCGGCCTGTGGCAGTCGGGGAGGCGGAGCGGCGCGCAGCGGAGCAAGCAGTGGTGGACAACATGAAGGAGGTGCTCGGTCCATCTCAGCTCGGCGTTGGCATTCCCGCGGGCGACTCTGTGCTCATCATCCACCGCGTCCGGCTCATCGCCGAGAAGCTTGGCCCACGAGCCGTCATCGTCCTCACAGACCTTCGCAACGCTTACAACGAGTCATGGCGCCGCACCATCATCCAGCGCCACATCGATTGCTCTCCACTACACCCTGTCATCCTTGCGCTCTTAGCCTCCCTCTCCACGGATTCGTATCTGGTCGTGGACGACCGGTCCGCCCCATTGCGGGGAGGACGGCGTGCAACAGGGCGCACCTTTGGCCACGACTTCCTTTTGCGTCGCGATTCACCCCGAGGTGCAGCCGTGTGATACCAAGTTGGAGGTCAATGACGGGGCGGCGCGCTTCAACGCCGACGATGGATTTTTGGTGGGCCTTCCGGAGCACGTTTGGCCGGCTCTACACGCCTTCCGCACGTCCATCAAGGCGTCCGTGGGGCTTGAGGTGCGCTTCGACAAGATGCAGGCGTACAACGCAAACATGGAGGCCGCGCGGCGTGAGGCTCCGGCCGACATCGAGTGGCCCGAGCTAGATGGCCATCACGGCATCGCGGTCCTCAACGTGCCGCTCGGATCGCCAAAGTATGTGCAGGCGTACATGCGCGGCAAGGCGGAGGAGCTATGAGAGGAGGTGGACGCTAGCCTGAGCAAGCTTCTATCTGCCAAGCTCAGCCGTCGGTACACCCACGCCTTGCATCACCACGCATGGGCCCTGCTCAAGCATGGCATGCAACACAATAAGGCGGGATATTGGCTCCGCTATTGTCTTCCGTCCGAGGTGGAGGCCTTTGCGGAGGCGGTGGATGCCACCATCCTCGCCGCGGTCGAACGGGTGCTAGGGGTCTCTTTTGATCCCTCCACGTACGGCACCGACACCAATCCGGTGGTCACCGATTTCTTGGCGGAGCTTTTGCACGACCCCGACCCCATGGCAGCGGAGGTGGCTACCTTGTGCGAGGATGCACTGGCCAGGGCGCGCAGCAGGCTTCACCTCCCCACTCGGTTGAAGGGAGTTGGCATCCGCCGCATGGCTACCGTTCGTGATGCCGCCTTCATCGGCTGCATGAATGCCATCCTCCCAAGGTTCCTGACTAGGATCTCCGGGACCAACACCCCCACCCCAAGTTTCTTCGACCCACAGCTCGGGTCCGTACTTGATCGAGGCAGCTTAAACGCAACTTCTTCCGCCCGCCAGTATGACCACTTCCTCAACGATGCTCATGGGTCAGACAGCTACGCCACGGAGATGCGCGAGGCGTGAGGCCGCCTCCAAGCGGCTACTGCTGGCCATCTCGGCGACGCAGATGCGCGCCAGATGGAGCGGGAAGTGGAGGCTGCGTCGGGCTCGCAAAAGGAGCTGACGGCATTTCTAGACAAGGCCAACAACTCTCGGCCGCGAAATGAGGTGTATGTGCGCTCTCCCTGCCACATGTAGGGAACGGATCTTGTTCAACCAGCTCGACGCGGCGTCAGGCATGTGGACAGATGCCATCCCCACCGCGCGGATAGCCATGAATCCGCATGAGCTGCGGGAGGTCGCTGCCGGGTACTTCCTTCTGTCTAGCCCGTGCTTGGCCCCGCACTGTGAGATTCAGATGTGACATACAGGTGACGAAGCACTACTAGTAGCGACTATTATTTATCCGTGAAGGCTGCTGCTGGTGGCGGCACGTCCATCCAGTTACGTGCGAGTACATCCGGCGTTATTGCCGGCGGGCGATAAATCCTTTTTGTCATCATTGAGGAAGTCGTACGAGCCCGGTAAAATGTTACATGGCACTGACGTACAAGGTACAAGGTTGTCCGTGCAGTACCGGGTAGTACGCGATATATTTATTGAGCCGGTACCGGGTATCTCGTACCCGGTACCCGGTACCCGGGCACGATGGACAGTGGTCCTGTGGATAACTACGACTATTAGTACATGGGAGCGCAAATCTCAGCCGTACTTTTTGGCCAAAGTGGGGAATTTTGTGTACATTATAGCTAGTACTGCTGAACGGGCCTGCCAGCCGTCCGATCAAAGGTCATCAGATGGGCGGATTGGCTGCCATGTTTTGCCAAAGAGTGCTCACGTTACATAAATATTCGCGAGGGGGAGGGCGGGGGCAGGCAGCGGTTTGCCGAAGAATGATTGAATTACAATATTCGCGACAGCTGCCATCGGGGAATGTGGCCCGGCGGGGGGGGGGGGGGGGGGGGGGGGGGTGCGGGGGCGGGGGGACCACGCCCGCCCCGCCCCCCCCGCCCCCCCTCGCCGCCAGCCGCTCCCGCCTGGGGGGGGGGGGGGTAAGGGGGCGGGGGCTACTGCTTGTTCTTGTTCTTGCGTGCCCGCGGGACCCTCCGCTTCGACGATCTCGCTGCCTCCGCCTCCGCCTCCGCCTCCGCCTGCGCCTCCGACTCCGCCTCCGACTCCGCGACCGTCAGTTTCTTACCTCGGCGCTTCTTCACTGCCCTCTTCCGCTTCTTGTCATCCGTCAGTGTCTTCACCACCCCGGGAGGCTGTGCCGTCGACGACGCCGCCATGAGCTTCCTTACCTTCGCGTCGGGACGCCCCCTGTGCGCAGACACCCACAACAAGCCACAATCGTTTCGCCTTTAAGCGGCTGAGGATGCGGCCTCCTCGGCCACCACGAGTTGCGCCGCTGGCACTGTGGAAGCCTTGGCGTTGAGGTGGGCCTTACGGCGCTCCCGGACGAACCTGCGCGCGGCACAAGTTAGCCACGAGTGGGTGCGTGCTAATGCGGAGGATGGAGTGTTTTGTTGCGCGCCCACCTTGTCACGCGTTTCCTCATGTCTTTCTCGTCCTCCTCGATGCCGGCGGCGCGGACACGCGAGACAACAAGGCTCGCCGCCCACTTTTGCCCGGGGGGGCGAGGTCGGCCATGGCGCTGTGAGCGGTGAAGGGGGGGGGGGGGGGGGGGGCGGCCGAGGTGGAGAAACTAACACCCAGTCGACGACCGCCTTCCGCAGCAGTCAACGACACATCGGAGGCGAGGAGCAACGCGCCACTACTATTTATATGCACGTATTGTCAAGAGCTAGTCGGTGCGGCATTGTGTCGGTGTAATTTCGCAATGTTTATTGTTGAAGTAGCACGGCGTAATGGATACGGCGAGTGAATCCGGGATAATGTGTGCGACGAATGTGCGCGCGCAGCGTTGTGCGGCGGTGTGCGGCGGTGTGCGGCGGTGTGCACCGATGTTAATATAGTGTGAATATTATATCGGCCGTAGACGATCAGGTCTGGCAGCACCGCCCGTGCTTGTAAATAAGCGACAATGGGTCTAGTCTCCCGCTAGTCTGTGCACCGCAAGTGCACTCCGCAAGCCTCGCCTCCATCCGCGTCGGAACCGGTAGTAAGTGTTGTTGTGTGCGCACATCGTGACAACATTACACGGTGGCAATTGCAATTATTAGCGGTGGATAATGTGAAGGCGTTTTCGAAATCGACAGAGAATGAGGCGGTGCTGGCGGAGTGCATTGGCGGTGCATAGAATAGCGTGTTGCTGGGGTTTTGGCTGCATCGGACGCCGTATTCCCACCCATCCGGCACGGAATGTCCGGTTTTCACACATTTGTGTGTTGATAAAGCAGTGTGAATATTACGCGTCTTTTACGCCGGGTGGATGGGCATCCGGCGTCCGATGCACCCCAATTATTTGCAGCACGCTACTCTACGCACCCCCAACGCACTCCGCAAGCCTCGCCTCCATCCGCGTCGGAACCGGTAGTAAGTGTTGTTGTGTGCGCACATCGTGACAACATTACACGGTGGCAATTGCAATTAGCGGTGGGTAATGTGAAGGCGTTTTCGAAATCGACAGAGAATGTGGCGGTGCTGGCGGAGTGCATTGGCGGTGCACAGAATAGCGTGTTGCTGGGGTTTTGGCTGCATCGGACGCCGTATTCCCACCCATCCGGCACGGAATGTCCGGTTTTCACACATTTGTGTGTTAATAAAGTGTGAATATTACGCGTCTTTTACGCCGGGTGGGTGGGCATCCGGCGTCCGATGCATCCCAATTATTTGCAGCACGCTACTCTACGCACCCCCAACGCACTCCGCAAGCCTCGCCTCCATCCGCGTCGGAACCGGTAGTAAGTGTTGTTGTGTGCGCACATCGTGACAACATTACACGGTGGCAATTGCAATTAGCGGTGGGTAATGTGAAGGCGTTTTCGAAATCGATAGAGAATGAGGCGGTGCTGGCGGAGTGCATTGGCGGTGCACAGAATAGCGTGTTGCTGGGGTTTTGGCTGCATCGGACGCCGTATTCCCACCCATCCGGCACGGAATGTCCGGTTTTCACACATTTGTGTGTTAATAAAGTGTGAATATTACGCGTCTTTTACGCCGGGTGGGTGGGCATCCGGCGTCCGATGCATCCCAATTATTTGCAGCACGCTACTCTACGCACCCCCAACGCACTCCGCAAGCCTCGCCTCCATCCGCGTCGGAACCGGTAGTAAGTGTTGTTGTGTGCGCACATCGTGACAACATTACACGGTGGCAATTGCAATTAGCGGTGGGTAATGTGAAGGCGTTTTCGAAATCGACAGAGAATGAGGCGGTGCTGGCGGAGTGCATTGGCGGTGCACAGAATAGCGTGTTGCTGGGGTTTTGGCTGCATCGGACGCCGTATTCCCACCCATCCGGCACGGAATGTCCGGTTTTCACACATTTGTGTGTTAATAAAGTGTGAATATTACGCGTCTTTTACGCCGGGTGGGTGGGCATCCGGCGTCCGATGCATCCCAATTATTTGCAGCACGCTACTCTACGCACCCCCAACGCACTCCGCAAGCCTCGCCTCCATCCGCGTCGGAACCGGTAGTAAGTGTTGTTGTGTGCGCACATCGTGACAACATTACACGCTGGCAATTGCAATTAGCGGTGGGTAATGTGAAGGCGTTTTCGAAATCGACAGAGAATGAGGCGGTGCTGGCGGAGTGCATTGGCGGTGCACAGAATAGCGTGTTGCTGGGGTTTTGGCTGCATCGGACGCCGTATTCCCACCCATCCGGCACGGAATGTCCGGTTTTCACACATTTGCGTGTGAATATATATAGTGTGAATATTACGTAGGCGTCTTTTACGCTGGGTGGATGGGCATCCGGCGTCCGATGCACCCCGAATCTCACCAACACGCTACTCTACGCACCCCCAACGCACTCCGCCAGCCCCGCCTCTTTCCGCGCAGGTCCTACGTTCCATTGTATGTATATACATACGTACATGTACTGCTCCGAAACCAGCCCAAACTTAATGAGTGCACAAGTGTAAATGGGGGGGGGGGGGGGGGGGGGGGGGGGGATGTGGCGGCGGGGCATCCACTCACACATACCCCGGCGATGCATGACAAATATTACATGCCGTGGCGGGTCGGCGGGCCGACCCGGCGGGGGGGGGGGGGGGGGGGGGGGGGGGCGTCTATTCAACTACACGTGCGACAGTGTCGTTTCGTGGAGCAGTATATGTGCCCGGCCTCATTTATACCGCCCCCTACCTGCGCTGCATGGTCTACCCCTACGAATTACTTAGCACAAACCGCCATTACTTAATAGGAACCTAGCACAGCCAGGCTTATATGCCCGCTTTCCCGATCAACTTCTACGCACTTTCCGTCCCTCAACCGCCGGACATGGGGGTTAAGCCGCCAGCCTCGGCAGTTACTTAGCCAGACTTGGCATCCCGTACCGTGTCCATGGCTTCGCAGCTCTGCCGCTGGCACACGCCGAGTCCGGCGCTTGCTGCCGCGGGGTTGCGCACGCATGCACGCACGGTAATACGCCGCCGACGCCGCCACGCTTACTTCCACCACCTTCGCCAGCCGCAGCTTCGCACGCCTTTCCGCCGACATACGAAACGCACGAATCCCCCCCCCCCCCCCCCCCCCCCCCCCCGTCCCCGCGTCATGTATAATATATTCGAGGCGACTATGCGGGGCGCAGCACACGCCGCGGCGTGGGTCGGCGGAGCGGCAGGCGGCGGGAGCCCTAATGGCCGGGCAGTATCCGCACCCACACAGGCACCGCCGCTCACCTCCGACGCGGATGAACCGCCTCCCAAAGGAAACATGCCGGTTGGTGGTAAGCCCAGCAGGCGTGGGGTGCCGGCGCCGGTACTGGTGCGACGGAGCTGTCGCGTCAGGAACCGCACCGCATGTGGAGCAACACATGGCGGTGCCGGCCCCACCTATGTCTAGGGCCACCTCCTCACAACACCCCGCCACGACGGCGTCGGCCACCGCCGACGGCGCCGTTGCGGGGGGGGACGCCCTGCCAGGCGACGATGATGCGCCTGGTGCGCCGCGTTAGGAGGCGGAGGAGGCCGTGGTCGAGGCGACTGATCGGGCTGAGGGGGTTGTCGAGGCGAGCGAGGCTGCGCTCGCGCCACCCGCCCCGCAGCCACCTGCGGGACATGCCGACTTGCTCGCCATGTTGACCGGAGCACTACGAGCAGTGGCGGGAGGCGGCCACATGCACTATCATGTGCGTGTCCTGGCCGGACGCCCGTCATGCGTGGACTACTGCGGCCAACGGACGGACTGGGAGTGTTGCTGCGACGGCACCCCGGCTTTGTGCGGCCCCAAGTACCCATGCATGGCGACCCATCAGCGGGCAGTCCCCTGCCCGACCACGGCCACGGTGAGGGCGGAGTTCCGCCATGTCAGGGACGCGTTCCACGACGCGACTCGCGCCGCCGTGTGTGAGGCTTCCGAGAAGGCACGCGCGGCTGGTAGGGTGCGCAGGGTGAGGCGGCGGACGGCCCAGGAGCTGAAGGAGAGCGAGACATGCCGTCAGTGAGGTCGGGCGCAATGTCATTGGGTGGGGCACACGGACGTGTAACACTTGCACTTTGCGCGTACTGCTGGGTTACATCCAAGCGGTGTCACACTATGCAACCGGAAAGGCTGCGTTGCTACTGCAAACGATGCTACGCCTCACTCGGTAGCAACCGCTGCCCCGCCTATCCCACAGCCGCTGCCCCCCCCCCCCGCGCGGGATCCCCGCCATCAGCAGCTTGCACTTGCACTTTGCGCGTACTGATGGGTTACATCCAGGCGGCGTCACACCGGAAAGGCTGCGTTGCTACTGGAAACGATGCTACGCCTCACTCGGTAGCAACCGTTGCCCCGCCCATCCCACTCGGGATGCTGAGAGCAGCTAAAGGGCACCGGGGGCGGGGCAAGAGGGAGCAGGGCCAATGATTGTGGAAGAGCGGGGACCCGCTTGCATGCCATCGTATTATATCTTGCACAATATCTGTTGCTGCACTCATATCTCACATCACTAGCTTAGCTATAGTGATCCCCCCCCCCCCCCCCCCCCCCCCCCCCGCACCGCGTACGCACAAGCCTGGGTATACGCATCAACTGCCCGCCGGGATGAGAAACTGGTATTGGTAGTGTGTCTGTGGGGTGGGAGGGGGGGGCAAAAGAGCTGCCAATTGCTGCCAAGCTGGTGCGTTACATTGGGGCAGGCGCTGGGCAGACAATTGGGGCTCGCTTCAGAGCATTGTCTAGTGCCTATGCGGCTGCGCCGCCTCCGCCGCATGCAGACTCTCCGAGCTCACCAGCACCGCCACCTCAGTCATGCGGCCCTGCATCCCGCAGCCCGCCGCCGCCAGCCAGATCAGAGGTATCCAGAAGCCAGTGCTGGGGTTGTTGCGGCATGACCGCATAGTTTTCCAGCGCCTGCCGTCCACAACTTGTAATGCATCCCTTTCCGCCGATTCCGGCTGTATGCGCTGTCTTGGCGCCGCGCTGGCCCCGGCCGCCGCGCCTTGGCGCCGCGCTGCCCCGGCCGCCGCGCCTTGGCGCCGCGCTGCCCCGGCCGCCGCGCCTTGGCGCCGCGCTGCCCCGGCCGCCGCGCCTTGGCGCCGCGCTGCCCCGGCCGCCGCGCCTTGGCGCCCGCGCTGCCCCGGCCGCCGCGCGTTGGCGCCGCGCTGCCCCGGCCGCCGCGCGTTGGCGCCGCGCTGCCCCGGCCGCCGCGCCTTGGCGCCGCGCTGCCCCGGCCGCCGCGCCTTGGCGCCCGCGCTGCCCCGGCCGCCGCGCCTTGGCGCCGCGCTGCCCCGGCCGCCGCGCCTTGGCGCCGCGCTGCCCCGGCCGCCGCGCGTTGGCGCCGCGCTGCCCCGGCCGCCGCGCGTTGGCGCCGCGCTGCCCCGGCCGCCGCGCCTTGGCGCCGCGCTGCCCCGGCCGCCGCGCCTTGGCGCCGCGCTGCCCCGGCCGCCGCGCCTTGGCGCCGCGCTGCCCCGGCCGCCGCGCCTTGGCGCCGCGCTGCCCCGGCCGCCGCGCCTTGGCGCCGCGCTGCCCCGGCCGCCGCGCCCTTGGCGCCGCGCTGCCCCGGCCGCCGCGCCTTGGCGCCGCGCTGCCCCGGCCGCCGCGCCTTGGCGCCGCGCTGCCCCGGCCGCCGCGCCTTGGCGCCGCGCTGCCCCGGCCGCCGCGCCTTGGCGCCGCGCTGCCCCGGCCGCCGCGCCTTGGCGCCGCGCTGCCCCGGCCGCCGCGCCTTGGCGCCGCGCTGCCCCGGCCGCCGCGCCTTGGCGCCGCGCTGGGTATCGAGTCCTCCCCTCCCTAGTGAGCGCGTCCACCTGCGCCTTGCGCTCGGGGCCGTCCTCCTCCGTCACCACATTCTGCAACCCCCACCGCGTGATGAACCACGCAGCTCCTTGCAGGCGCTTGTACATGTGCCCAAGCACCGCCAGTCGTGACACCGAACGCACCACCGCTGGGGACGCGAGCTCCTTCTCGGGCATGATCGCCTTCACCCGGGCCTCCTCGAGGAGCGGACCGGCGTTAAGAATGGAAAACGTTTCCATGTGGTGCAAGCAGTCCTCCATGACCCAGCCGGGCTGCACCGTCACCTTGCCTGACCCTGCAGTCATGGAGGGGAATGCCGTCACGCCCACGCCCACGCCCACGCCCGGGGGGGGGGGGGGGGGGGGGGGGGGAGGGGTTTACCTTTCGATTCTTGGACACTGCAAACGAAGGGCGCAACCCGCGTTCAAAGTTGCTGGGTATCGGGACTAAAGCCTGGCGCCGGTCTTCCTGCTTCATAGCTCGGAATCCAATGTGGCCCTGCACGGTGACAAATTTCCTCCAGAAGTCCCTTCCCAAGCCAAAAAAAAACAGGTGGAACGGCGCGAGGGGGAAGAGGTTGACCATGCTGACATAGCCCCGGACCACATGCACATGGCACACGCCATGGCAGCCAGTGTTCTGCTTGGCCTCCGCCAGCCGGGTTGTGTTGACCGCACGCCGGGCAAGGTGCGTGATTCACTGGACAAGCCATCGCCTTCATGGACGGTTACCAAGCGAGCCTCCCCGTCCGCATCCACAGGGGGGTGCTCCTGGGCAGCCGTCATAGCCTCCACAACCTGCCACGCCGACCGGGCGGGTGCGTGTGATTCCATACAACCGCAGTTGAGTGGTGCCACCAGCACGCAGGCCGGGCCCACTCACCTCTGAACGCAGAAGGCCCACAATGCCCCCGTCCTCGAAAACAGCGCGCCACTGGGTCGCCCCGCCGTAGTCCTCCAACACCCACTCGGTAACGACGCCGGTTATCACGCCGTAGTGCCATACTCCCCGGAACTTCTTGGCGATGACCTTCATGTAGAAGTCGCCGGAATCGCCTTTCCATATCACGCCCTCATCGCGGGTTCCACGCCCGCCGGCGGCCACGCAGGCGCGTCGATGTCCATACCGTCTTCGCCAACGGGGTCCTCCCCCACGCCCATCACATCGTCCACCTTCGAGCCGCCGTCGTCCGAGACCGGCGCCGGCGGGCCGTTTCCGACGGCTGCAGCTACTCCTGCTGCCGCCCCTGTTGTTGTTGCTGCTGCTGCTGCCGCCCCTGCTGCTGTTGCTTGTGATAAGGCGGCCTTGCGGCGCAACTTAGCCGCACGCTTCAACGAGTGGCTACAGTTCGGGAATTTTAGGAAGTGCCGCTCTCGCGCCATCTTCTCACAAGTGCCCGTCACGTTGCCCCGGCAGTGCTTGCATGAGTACACGCCATCCTTCGACACACTCGCTATCCATCCCTTTGCCGGCATGCCTGCTGCCGCGCGCGAGGGGCGGGGGGGGGGGGGGGGGGGGGTTGAGAGTTGGGGTGGATGTAACCCACCACCGGCACGCAACACAGATGCGAGTGCGCGGCTGTCCGCGCTTGATTCAACGGTGAGCGGCGGTGACCGTGAGGCGACCCCATACTTCATGCGCGTGCTGGGGCGTTACACAATCATCAGCAGTTAGGGCGGCTGCATTAAAACGCGCACCTACGAACACCACCTACCGCCTACCACCTACCGTACCACCTACATCCGCCCACACCTCCGCCCGTCGTGCCGCACATCGCGGCACACCGCGGGGTCAGCGGTCAGCGATGTGCGGTCAGCGATGTGCGGCGATGTGCAATGAGTGCGTACATCCGCCTGTACTTAGCCCGGGTGCTCCGCGTCGGAGGGCGACACGCGAGCCCGCGTGCGCATATCAATTTGATGAAATTATGGAAACGAGAAATTCATATAGTACTTTACAGGTCGCGCGCGATAGTCGTCGCTACTGGGTATGAAATCCACGTCCCTCGTCCGTCCCGTATCGTCCCCGTATGTCGTCGTTCGTCACCAGTAGGGCACATTTACGTCCCATCTGAATCTCACAGTGTATCTCAGCGCATGCATGTTCGCTTATCTCATCTCGTGCATGTTGCCGTTGCCGCGGAGCGGCTTTTGTAGTAGTCTATTCGCAGCTTTACTAGGATCCGGCTCGCCTGCGTGCTTGCCCATTTCAAACTTGCCGCCGAAGAACCGTTCTAGACAGTCGTTGGGGGGGGGGGGGGGGGGGGGGGGGGGGGGGGGGGGGGGGGCTTCCGCATCAGCGCCCATGCCCCGCCGATTTTTTTATGATTCTGAGGTAAGCTGCACGGGATCAACGCGAGGTACACATGGTACACGAGGTCACGTCCCACCATGTTCGCGCAGACGGGGATCCCTTACCCTCTAAAGAAAACGCCGAGGTTTCCCATGGCCGCGCCCCCGTATGTACATCGAGCGGATATGCTACGCTACCTTGAACTACCGTGCCGGCTACACAGCCGCAAACCACATCTACGCCAAGGAGACCGTCATCGCCGCCTTCCGAGAGTACACCCCCTCCCCCTTCCTCCCAACCCCACTGCGCGACCGTCCTTGTCGGTCGTGCTGACGGTGCATCTTGTGTTGTATATGAAGCAGGGGAACGTGAGGAACTGCTACCTCGCTCGGTACTACTTCCATGATGAGGGCAATGACGGCCAAGTAGATAGGGACCATTGCCGAGCGAGGACCGACTCGCGAAGGCCCTCGACGTCGTTGCAAAAGCTTGGCAGCAAAGCGAGCTTGGGAGGTATTGCCAAGCCGGCAAGTGCCCCCCTTCTAACGTGATGTTCAAGGGCGATGAAGAGGTCTGCGAATTGACGCAGCACTGGGAAGCCGCAGGCGAGTCGCGTTTGTTTTCGCACTTGTTCGATTACACAGCCACCGCCGCGACAAGCAATCAACACGCATACCGACTTTCGTAGTGAATGTGTCAGACCCCCGCCCATTCTCTACGTTTGGCGGTAAGCCGATCGTATCGAGTGTTTAGCGCAACAAGGTCGTATCGCTGCCGCTGGCGGGCACCGCTGCGTCGCCAAACTCCACGGCTTGATGGTCGTGTTGGCGCAACAATAGAAGAGGGCGCGGACGGCATCATCAAGCATAACACCAACGCGGTCAAGAACCTGGCCGCCACGCAAGCCGTCGCATGGTGACGCTCATCGTCGCTCATTGTGAAGCGGTAGGGAGGCGGGGGCAAGACAACGCAGGACCGTTGTGAGAATTATACGAGTACGACATGCTACGAGTTAATAGTAGCGCTATATGTAGAAACGGCCGTCGTAGAGACGCTGCAAGGGTTTCACCGGTGCTAATCCTGTCCCGGCCGCCGGGCGGAGGCAACAAAAAAGTAGATGTACTATGTGTCCGAGTACCAACACGATGTGTATTGTGACTACGGGTATTATGATGTACCGTATAATTGCCACACTCTCAACATAGCCTCCGAGCATGTATGTCGCCGTCGGGCCGAACTCCGTCGCTTTCCTCCACGGCGGCTTGAATTGACGCACGTTGTCGATGGTGACGCTCACACATACTGACAGAAGTTCACCAATCAGTTTCAGAGGCATGGTGGGGGGTGGCTGCAGTGAGAGTGGGTGATGTGATACCCAATGGCCGCCCGCGGCTAGGGTTCCGCGGCGGGTGTGTCAAATGGAGCCTCCAAACCCAACATGGCGTCGCCAAGGACGATAGCGCGCACGCAAGCATGGGGTCAGGCGCAACGGCTTCTCCAATAAGTATTAAGTACTGTTTGGGATTCAGCATTTTGTTTTGCCGATATCCGGTCTTAACCCCCCCTGTTGAGGGAGAAAAAGGCAGCTACAACAACAAATCTACTTGTGATGGCCTTAGCGTAGTTCTAATCAAACGTCGTCGAATTTCCTACGGCAGTTACGATTAAATGTTATGTTTAGGTCCCCCCGCCCCTCAACTTTCCGCCCCCCCCTTAACTATATTTTATTAGGTTTGACAGTACTTAGTAGAACATGCCCTCACTTGCATAAAAACTCCCACTTACATTACTTTTCTGAACTCTTTCAGTGCATGATTGTGTGCAGAAGGGTGTTCTTTGCCATATGCAAGCATAAAACGGAGAGCGAGGGGGTGGGGCAACTTTTGGAACCATCAGCAAATTACAATCATCATCAAGGCAACCCAACCATATGTTGGCCCTATCCACCCCTCCATGTAGTGCTATGCTGCTGCTGTATGTCGCCGCTTTATAGTACGGTATCGTTTGCCTGGATGATATAGTTGCCAGAGCACGCGGTGCGGCGGTGAGAGACTTAGCTCGGACCACTACCCGCCCAACACTGCTTAAGTACTGAAATGAAAGTTGCGACCCCAAATAAAAGATCTCCCCCCCCCCCCCCCCCCCCCCCCTCAGTTTCTCCGGAAATCCGGTACCTAAAACACAGCAATTAATCGTAACTGCATAGTTTAAAGAAAAGTTTAATGAGCAAGTCGTTTGCGATCCATCCGACTATACATGTACTATGCATCCATTCCATTCTTTGCATTAGGTCGGAAATCGGCATTTCGCCCTAATTCGATTTTGGGCAAATCCTTTGAATCTCAACAGATACATCTACAGATAGCACCATTCGATGCAAAATGTCCGATTTTCTAACGACCTAGCTAGTCAGCTTCATTTTCCCAGAAAATGATGTAGAACTGCGCGTCGGCCAAAAATAGCTCTAGGACAGCCTTCAGTATTCCCGCCTCGTGTAAGGATTAGTTGTACCAGCACCTGTACATGACGTGCGGAAGGTGGCAGTCGGGGAGGCGGAGCGGCGCGCAGCGGAGCAAGCAATGGTGGACAACATGTAGGAGGTGCTCGGTCCATCTCAGCTCGGCGTTGGCATTCCCGCGGGCGACTCTGTGCTCGTCCACGGCGTCCGGCTCATCGCCGAGAAGCTTGGCCCACGAGCTGTCATCGTCCACATAGACCTTCGCAACGCTTACAACGAGTCATGGCGCCGCACCATCATCCAGCGCCACATCGATTGCTCTCCACTACACCCTGTCATCCCTGCGCTCCTAGCCTCCCTCTCCACGGATTCGTATCTGGTCGTGGACGACCGGTCCGCCCCATTGCGGGGAGGACGGCGTGCAACAGGGCGCACCTTTGGCCACGACTTCCTTTTGCGTCGCGATTCACCCCGAGGTGCAGCCGTGTGATACCACGTTGGAGGTCAATGACGGGGCGGCGCGCTTCAACGCCGACGATGGATTTTTGGTGGGCCTTCCGGAGCACGTTTGGCCGGCTCTACACGCCTTCCGCACGTCCATCAAGGCGTCCGTGGGGCTTGAGGTGCGCTTCGCCAAGATGCAGGCGTACAGTGCAAACATGGAGGCCGCGCGGCGTGAGGCTCCGGCCGACATCGAGTGCCCCGAGCTAGATGGCCATCACGGCATCGCGGTCCTCAACGTGCCGCTCGGATCGCCAAAGTATGTGCAGGCGTACATGCGCGGCAAGGCGGAGGAGCTACGAGAGGAGGTGGACGCTAGCCTGGGCAAGCTTCTATCTGCCAAGCTCAGCCGTCGGTACACCCACGCCTTGCATCACCACGCATGGGCCCTGCTCAAGCATGGAATGCAACACAATAAGGCGGGATATTGGCTCCGCTATTGTCTTCCGTCCGAGGTGGAGGCCTTTGCGGAGGCGGTGGATGCCACCATCCTTGCGGCGGTCGAACGGGTGCTAGGGGTCTCTTTTGATCCCTCCACGTATGGCACCGACACCAATCCGGTGGTCACCGATTTCTTGGCGGAGCTTTTGCACGACCCCGACCCCATGGCAGCGGAGGTGGCTACCTTGAGCGAGGATGCAGTGGCCAGGGCGCGCAGCAGGCTTCACCTCCCCACTCGGTTGAAGGGAGTTGGCATCCGCCGCATGGCTACCGTTCGTGATGCCGCCTTCATCGGCTGCATGAATGCCATCCTCCCAAGGTTCCTGACTAGGATCTCCGGGACCAACACCCCCACCCCAAGTTTCTTCGACCCACAGCTCGGGTCCGTACTTGATCGAGGCAGCTTAAACGCAACTTCTTCCGCCCGCCAGTATGACCACTTCCTCAACGATGCTCATGGGTCAGACAGCTACGCCACGGAGATGCGCGAGGCGTGAGGCCGCCTCCAAGCGGCTACTGCTGGCCATCTCGGCGACGCAGATGCGCGCCAGATGGAGCGGGAAGTGGAGGCAGCGTCGGGCTCGCAAAAGGAGCTGACGGCATTTCTAGACAAGGCCAACAACTCTCGGCCGCGAAATGAGGTGTATGTGCGCTCTCCCTGCCACATGTAGGGAACGGATCTTGTTCAACCAGCTCGACGCGGCGTCAGGCATGTGGACATATGCCATCCCCACCGCGCGGATAGCCACGACTCCGCATGAGCTGCGTGAGGTCGCTGCCGGGTACTTCCTTCTGTCTAGCCCGTGCTTGGCCCCGGTGGTTGGGAGCCAGATCATTCTGCCCCCGACGGAGCACAACCCCGTCACTGTTGACCTATACGGCGACGCGCTCATGAACCTCCCGGCGCCTGGAGACGCTCACTGGCGTGTACAACACGACGCTATCGCAGATACCTTCCGCGATCACTGTGTTTACGACCTAGGTATCGCGGTACGCCGGGAGGTGGATGACTTGTTCCAGCAGGCAGTGCCTCTCGGCAACACCGTACCCAGGGATGAACTCAAGGACCTAGTGCCGGACGCAGAGCTCTCTCTTCCGGCGTTCAACGTCGTGACCGGGAGTTATGATCCCCGGAGCTTGAAGTCCACGCTGCTGGAGTTCACGACTATGCGGTACGGGGTCAAGTACACTGCAGTGCCCCGGGCCACGGCTGTGGATCAGTTTGAGCGCTCCCCGTTGGGCAACATACAACGGGGGTTGGCTGCGCGGGATGCGGCGTGGCACAACACGGAGCCCGGACAGAAGGGTCCTCTTCGAGACATCCTGGATATGTCGCAGTACACGGGCATGATCTTCGGCACAGTGGGTGAGGTGAGCAAGGGGGTGCGCCGCACAGTGCGTGGTATCGCATGCTTGGCTGCGGATCGGGGTGCCCTCTCATCGCGGGGCACTCGGTGCATCACCCGGACTCACCAAGAGGCCTTGCTCGCAAGAGATTTCCTCGGGGCCCTGCGCTTGGTGGCCGCTCGAGAGCGCGCTCGCTGCCTCATCAGACGGCGCAGATTCGTCTGCCATCCTGTTGCTGAAGCTGCACAGCACGTCCGAGGATCACCCCCACACACACGTGCACGCGTGGCCCGGACTCTGAACCGTGTGCGCATCACTCATCCATCCCGCCTTATTTCGTCATGATCGATTTCGCGTGCGTGTGCTGCACGACCCCCACTTGGGGCAACGATCCCCGCTTGTGCACCCCGCGGATCGCAACGACCAAGGTGGCGCGCAACAAGCTAGCGGCGGACCGGGCGTCTTCCGCCTCGGTGCATGGTGTTCACCGGTACTACCCTTTTGTGGTTGAAGACCGCGGCCGCCTCGGAAAATCCGCTTTAACGGTGGTCTACATCTTCGCGGTGTTACTTGCTGTGCGCAACTTCCTGCCGCCCCGACTTCATGCCTCCTTCGTGGTCAGTCCGTCCAGGCTCTTCGAAGCTTTGTTGCCAACCAGCCCGTCGAGTTCCGCCATCACCTGTCGCGCGCGACGGGGGTTAGTTGTTGCAGCGAGTCTCAGCTTGCGTGCATGGTACCTTGGGCGGCATTCTCTCTGCCGGAGTGCAGACGGCCAAGTCTGATGCGTTTGCCCGTGCTCATGCCGCATCACCCTCTTCTGGTGTTGCTTCCACCGTGCAATAGTTGTAGTGGATGTTTTCTATTGTCTATTCGGCGGTTTCCCGATCGCCTTTGTAGCTAGTGCCTCGGGCAAATATGTTGTATGATATGTATACAACACGAGTATACAACACGGGTCGCGTCGGCATCATTAACGGATTTTAATTACATACTACTAATAGTACGCGGGCCGCGCCCCTAACAAAAGCGCCGCCCTCTAAGATGCTGTAGCTCGTTGAACCATCATCACACCACCGGTTCCAGCCAGGGCACTGCGGAGGAGCAACCAACAGCCGCCAACCGACCGGGAAAGGAAGGTCTTGAGATACAGGGTTTGGGTACGGGGAGGGTTGCCCGGTGACGGCCTTGTCCGTGCGGCGGTTGACGGTGTAACTTGCAAGCTTCTGGGCGGTCCTGCGGCGGTGCTGGGTCCAGCATGCGACGCCGTTGCGCCTCTTGCTCGGCTTGCACAGAGGTATGTCGCAGTCCGGGCACTTGTAGGACGTCCAACCCACCTTGTCATCGCCATCACGCCCCACAGTGCAGCGGGCTTGCTTGGTGGCGTTGTCGTTGCCGGGGCGTTTGTCGACTTGTCGCAGTCGGACGGAGCAGTTGCGGCGGCGAAAAGCGACGAAGGGACGGCGATCGGACCAGCGTTGTTCGGCACAGGGACACCAGGGACAACCGGCGCCGCGACCATGGCACAGCCGGGGATGTCCTGGAACATGAGGCCATGGGCATGCCGTAGCTTGGCTCGAGTTCGGGACGTGGCTGGCTGGCGGGGCTGACTGACGTGCGCCTGCGGGGCGCAGGTCAGTCGGCCGTTGTTGTGATATTTCAAAAAAAAACGAATTTCGATTCAACAACCATATGCGATCGCACAGGCGCGTCGCCCACATGCGTCGACAGAATCATCACATGCCGACGACATATAAATCATCCAGGCAAGGTATTAGACGAGTGCTGGATGGGTGGTATGGGAGTCATACCTGAGGCAGGGTGCCGGCGCCGGTGGATTGTAGCTTTAGCACGCTAATGTCTCAGGGGACTCGGTGCCATGGTCCCACCTGATGCGGCATATGTCGTTCACGACATACTCCGTGACTTCTCCAAACTTCATAGCCCTATGTTGGCGTAATCTCCCGGGGGAGGCAGGGGCTTGATACGGCCCAAGACGGGCGGCTACACGGCTCTTGAGCTGAATAGGTTGTCTCATGGTGAATCGGTGGGTTGGGAATGGTGGCCGCTTTGCGCTGCCCACTCAGCCGACCCGACGGGTCCCGGACCAACTTCAGTATCCTATTTGGGGCCCTCTGGACCTCCCCTGACGCTCTGGTGGTCATCATGCCAATTTTGCCCATAGTACTGGGCCCATGCTTTCTGTTGTATATATACAACATATTTCCCCGAGGCACTAGCTCATGTATTATTTATGTAACAAATATGTCTATAATATTGTGCTCGTACCAGTACCGACCTCAAACCATTATTATACCCATGTACTGATAAAACTCGTCACGTGGTAAAACCAGGATGGTAAACTAGTACTTTTGGGTGCTATCTTACCGCGACGATAAAGCAAAGGACAAATCCACGGTGCAGGTCAGCAGGTGATGCGATGCTGGCACAGTAGTTATTTGTCATAGTTCATTTTCTTATTCATTTCTCTTCTACTATTAATTTGTCGCTAAGGATTAACTGGTACCGGCACCATATCAGGCGCTTGAAACATATATCTGATAAGTGGGAACGGACCGGAATCCAGGCGGCCGTCGAGTCGCCAATGCTGTGCGAATGTACTACAGGCAGCTGAATATGTGTACGGTACTCATTTGCCACGGCGGCGATTAATAATTATTGATATGATGTGCGGCGCGGATGATGAGTGGTACCAGCAGTACCTGTACAGTAGTACGTCGCTGATCCCGGTAGGATTTTCTCCCTGGCAGAGCCACTGCTGCTGCTGGATGACGGGCGGCGACGACTGCGCCGATCCGCGTCGGCCCGGCCCCGCGCCCGCGGCGGGCGGCCGCGACGCCCCGCCCACCGGTCGGAGTGCGACCCATCAGGGATGTGGGTACCGTATGTGTGCGCGACTCCGATGACAGAGACGACCGACACAGTTACGCCCCCGTCAGCACATCCTATCGCCGCGATGCTTCCCAGGCGTGGACTTGCACGTGTGGCGGGGCCCGACTGGTCCGCCCCGCCCGACGGCGTCCTTGAGGCTGTGGCGCAAGCGCTGCTACCGGCGCAGGCTGCAGTGCTCCGGCGGGTCTGCTGCGGGTGGCGTGCTGCGCACGGTCGGGTCATCACCCGCCTGGCCCCCGCTGACAAGGCGCAGCCGGTGCCTCGCGACGCGCTCACCCACGCCTGCCGCCACCAGTTCCCTAACTTACGCGCACTAGACCTCAGCGGATGCCGCATCCAGGCCGCCGAGCTGGTCGCCGGCCTGGAGGCCGCCGCGCCGGCGTCGCTTACGGAGCTCCGCCTCGGCGACTGCGACTCCCTGGCCGGCGACGACTTACGCCGTATCGCCGGCGCTTTGCCTTCTTTAACGCGCCTCAGCCTGCCCAGGTGTAGCGGCATCGCCAGCGCCGACCTGCGCCACGTGTCGTGCCTTACTGCTCTGCAACACCTCGACCTCAGCTATTGCGATAGTATCGACGCCGGGGGGTTGGCGCACCTGGGCCAGCTCCCGCAGCTGGAGGAGCTGCTGCTGGCCGACTGCGAGGGGGTGGGCGATGACGCCCTGACTTGCCTTGCGTCAACCCCGGCATCGAAATCACTGCGGCTAGTCGACCTCACCGGCTGCTCCTCCATAACTGACCGGGGCGTCGCACAGGGCCTGGCAACGTGCCGCTGTCTCGAGATAGCGCGCCTCAAGTGCTGCGAGTCCGTCGGGGACGGTGCGGTGGCCGCCCTAGCCGCTGGGTGCCCACGGCTGCGCTGCTTGGACCTGGGCTGGTGCAACATCGGCGACTCGTCGCTCCGGTCCTTGGCTGCGTCGCTGCCCGACTTGGAGACGCTCAATCTGTCGTGGTGCGAGCAAGTCACCAACCAGGGACTCGCCTGGCTCTCGCGCCTGCGGAAGCTGACGGCGCTAAAGATGAAGGGCTGTGTTCTCATCACCGACGCCGGCCTGGGGCGTCTATCCAGCCTCACCACGCTTCGCAGCCTGAACTTGCGACTTTGCGTGCAGGCCTCGCCAGCCGGGCTGGCCGGGCTGGAAACATGCTTGCGGAAGCAGCGCCTGTCGTCCTTCACCTGCAGCACCGCCGCGCCGCTCTTCGTGCGTATCAGGCCGCCGGCCGACGCAGCCGCCGTCGGCGACCACCACAGTATCGTCGTTGAGCCGCAGCAGCCGCTCGCATCGCCAGCGCTCGCCGCCAGCGCTACGGGTGTGCCAGTCAGCTAGACGCTCGTCGGAATCTCCACGACGCGGATGCGTCCCGTGAATGTTCACCTCCAAGTGTCGATCGACGTCGTCGACGGACGAATGCAGCGGGCACCACGTTCCCGCAGTCGGCTACCGCAAGCTTCATTCCTTAAGTACTTCAACACCTTCCCCTCCTGCTCAATTCTCCCCCGTCCTGGGAAGGCCGGCATGGCGTCACATATGCTCGTACATACTGTCATGCCAGCCAGACTACCAAGCCTACCGACTTCCTCGCCCCCCGATGCTCCATGCGCTCCTCAGCAGCAAGCCACCCCCGCACAATCTGCTCTGCAGGCACGCTTGCCGACTCCAAGCGGCGCTGATCACGGGCCCCAAAGTCAATCCCTCGCACCTGCTGCCCATTGCAGCAGAGCGCGCCAAACTCAATCAGCCATAAGTATCCACTTTCCTAATTCCACGCATCCAATGCCACCGGCAAATCCTGATGTCAATGCTCCGCCCCACTGAATGGTTGGGCCACGAGACGGCGACAGTCACACAATAACGTTTTTGTACTTGAAATGATGGATACCGCTGCCATTTGTGCAATAACATTACCACTCTTCTAAAAGCCCAACTTTTAATATTGCTTTACGCTTCCAATTCCTGTGTCAGCAAATCAAATGTTATTCAGTGTTGCTGGTCAGACAGATAGTAATGACCCCACCGCGCAACACCTGGGATCTCGTCTTCATCAATGCCCATGGCACACAGCAGGGCCTTGCATCCCTCGGCAATCTCAGCGTGGCGACTCCAATGGCAGTGACGTGACGTGTCTCACACGGCTTCTCCGGAGACGCACGGTGTTTGAGAAACAGAATTGCAAGATGAGGGACTGGTGGGCAAAGACTTTGCGGAAATGCCGCACTGTGCGATCGCAGCGCCATTCGACATTGCGCTTCACCAAAAGCAGTGACAGCGCCACAATGCACTGCTGCAAACAGCGGATGCCCACAGCGTACGCACCGGGCAAATGTCGATACATTTCACATCCACGTCCGTGATACACTGTAGTGTAGTGTTTGCGTATGTCAGGAAAATTGAAAATTGTTCTGCTGACAAGCGGAGTTACTACACATATTGACACGTTTAGCTCAAATGCGCCGTTCACAACATCGCGCTCACCCTGCTTTCAATTTTCCAGGTTCAGTCTTTCCTTTTTGCATAGGGGCGGCTCGCATGATTTCGGGTCCCTGGGTCTGCAAGCATGACAAGTACGCCTATCTGCCGATTACGTACGCTGTGCTGAATGGGATTATTCCATTTCTGTGCCGATTCCAGCAGCATGCGCAAGAACCACTGGGAACATTTCCATCATGGAGGATAGCGGCACAGCAGTCCGAATTATCACCTCTGCATGGGTGGACTCACGTGCCTAGCCTGATCTTTTACCATGCAGCTCGGTGGTCCTACCCTGTGGCTGCTATTGTGCCTGCGTTGCACAATGTGAAGTGCAAGACAGGCACGTTTGGAAAGTGGGGTGCCGAAGATACAGAATGAATTACGAGTGGGTTGGCACTGCATGTACAAAAGATGCCCTCCGTTTGCGGGAAGTAAAGCACGCATCGAGATGTATCGGGCAGTGAGGCTGTCCAGCAGCTATTTCTTGGCTGGGAAGCGGTAGCACAGAGTCTTCACCATGCCGTCCGCATCCTCCACCATCTCGACGCGGGCGCAAGAGTTGTGGCAGGCCAGGTGCACCTTCCCGTTCAGCGTGACGGATTCCGTGTGCTGGCAGATGTTGCTGGATGGGGACGGGTCCTCGTCTGGCTGAGGCATGCCGCCACCGCCATCATCGTGGGGCTCTGTGGGCTTGGGGTCGGTGGTCTGAGGCTTGCCTACAGACGCCGCCTGGACCTGGACATTCAGATGCGCGTTGTCATCCGCGTCGTCAAGGCCCTCGCCCATTCGCAGCCCCCAATTCTCGACTTCGGAGACCACCCATTCTCTAAGGTACGACACGTCGGAGTACACCCCCGGGAACCAATCCTGCGCACAGCCGTATCCCCATGACACGATCCCCGCGAGCACGTCCTGGCTGCCGTCAAAGGCATTGCCTTTAACGAGGAGCGGGCCGCCAGAGTCTCCCTGGCAGGAGTCCTTGCCCTTGCTAGACGCGCACATCATGCTGTCGTCCAGCAGATGGTACCGCCGCTTGCAGACGCCCCAGTCCCAGAAGTCCACCTCCACGTCGCGCAGGACGGGGACCATCGAGCCGCCGAATGACGTCGCGCCCCACCCCGCCACCGTCAGCCGTGGGATCTGAGGCCCGCCCAGCTGCCGCCGGATGTCCTCCGTCGCGAGCTTCGCCGGACGGTAGTTGATGACCGCGTCCTTCAGCAGCAGCAGCCGCGCGTCGTGGGTCGACGTGCGCTCGCTGTACCGCGGGTGGTCCAGGTGCGCCTCCACGGTGATCGACCCAGGGCCGCTCTCAAGCAGGTTGTGCCGGCCGAGCCAAACAGAGTTGGGGACCGGGCAGTGCGCGGCGGTCAGGACCACCCGAGGGTGGATCAGCGTGCCTCCACAGTGAACCACGTTTCCCACGCCCACGTTGGCCAGGTACGGGTACCGCCCCTCGGCCGCCACCGAGCCGCCCACGATGGCGCTGTACCCGTGACTGATCGCGACCGTCTGCTCGGGAGGCGGCGTCCCGGCGCCCTCCGCGTCCTCCGCGGCTGCGGTGTCGCCCTGTAGCAGGTTGCGACCGTCCGCAAAAAGGTTGGCGCAAGCTAGGAGGAGGATTGCCAGCGCGGCGGGTGGCCGGCGGCACGTGTGTCGTGCTGGCGTCGGCATGCGCATTATTATTACGACCGCCATGCCAGCCGAACGCTGGTCGCTCGCACTGTGCTAGCTGGTGCGGCGCCTCTGAGCACGCTTCTGGAGCAGGGGGGCGCTCTGAATCAGGTGCTGGTGCTGTGAAGCGTTGCGCGGAACAAGCCGGATTAGGTCGCCCAGAGATTGCGCCCGAGTGAAGCGAGCATACTGCTTGCGCCGAGCCGCGCGGCGGGTCGTGTTGGCGGCGACAGGTGTTCGGATCTGTGAACGTTGCGGGCAATCGGGCCGCGCGCGCGCGGGGCGGTGAAGTGCCGCGCGGGTCCACCTCGCGTGGCTGCAGTACCCCCCTTCGAATCCCTCCCTCAGCCGTCCAATGTACTCTAGGCTGTGCTCGTAAGGGGATACGGGTACCCTGTAGCGTACGGAACATCCGGGCCGCGGGGGTGGGGTGGTGATGTCATCATGTCAAATACCAAATCACCGTGCTGTCAAAATGCGACCAGCACATCATCCTTCGGCGTGCCCGCGTGATCGAAACGCGGTTCACCTGCAAACCCTATCCGGGGACGCGGGCAAGCAAAGCTGCCGGCCCGGGTACTTAAACTCGTGCCGGGGATAAATCATGGCGACAAACGTTCATCATGAGTCCTCAGCATGCATAGCGAGTAATCCTGAGTAGCGACTATATTATGCTGATATGATCTAAACTAGTTTACGGGGTTTCCTCCCTTGACCTAACCGCTTTTCAGCTACATGAGCTGCTCAGTGGCAGGGGAACTACGGGTAGGTACCCGTCGTTGCGTGCGCCCTTTTTGGGTGCAGCACGAGTAGACATAAAAGCAGCCAAAACAGCTGAGCGTGCCATCTTCCAGTTTTCGCTGCGTTACACGCAGCGAAAACTGTCTCGTAACATGTTGCGAGCAAGGTCACCCCATGTTGTTCAAGACCACACCCGGCTCACCACCCGTGTGTGATATTCTCATCCGCACGTCCGTGCGTTACCATGCCAAATAAAGAAGAACCCGTCGTTGAGCCGACGCTCGAATCGCTACACTTATACGTGAAAGCCCAGTCTACATTCCTGCGCGAGCTTGCAACAGCGTTGGCCCAATTGATGGCTCGTGACCGCGTTGTTGATGGAGATGGGGCACATGGCTCCGGTTCTGGGCAGCGTATCGCGGGACAGCCGGCAGGCGGCGGGGAACGAAGCCGCTGAGCGCCCCGACTTGCTAGCCCAGAGCGGCCGTGTCGGAGCAAAATCCGTGAGTGCCGAGGATGACTACCTCGCGGTGCCAGAGCTACTGCAGCGAGCAGAGTTGGTTACAAGGCCGTTCGACCGGTCAGCCGAGTGCCTAGACTCTTCCCCCGGAGCACCGACCTAACGAACGAGTACCTCAAGCAGGATGACCGGCGTCTGCCGGCCCTACAGGAGTATGGTATCTATGGATGTCGTGTTTTGGCGCCCACATGGTCGCACTTTTCGTAGCTCTCGATGAGCTGATGCCCTACGTCCATGCTGCAAGTCAAGACTTCACCCCCTACCTCGCGAGAGCTCGGAACCACGCCGAAGCCATCGACAAGGCGTTTCGCTTTCGTTTGGACTTCCTACGGAGGCTTAATGAGGTCGAGCGTGTGCCCGGAGACCATGGTGTTCTAGACGTGCTGCGAGCCCAGCACTTCCAACCTGCTTCTGAGCATCTGAGTTCCGCGATTTTTGGGGACCTCATGAGGGACTACGAGCGTCGCGTCTTCGAGGCGACAACTTCCAGCAGCGCAAAAGCAACTGCTACTGCTCGGGTA
>VCJN01003179.1:0-120591 GCA_006384855.1 Tetraselmis striata | reverse complement strand
CCTAGGACAGTGAGATGGTTTTCGCGGGTAACGAGTTGCTCACGAAGAGCTCTACGAGAGTCCAGTAACTCGTTCCAAACGAGTTCAAACTTGTCCACTGCCAAAACAGAGACGAGAACGCAAGGCGACAGCACCACAAGCGAGACAAGGAGCCACGCCCAAGACGAACTCGCGGAGCGAGCCATGGTGAGTGCCGGGATAAAAACACACTACAGAACGTAGAAGGAATTTGATTTTTTGTAAGTCGAAGACGAAACGAAAATTACCAGTCGTAGAAGACAATATAGTCGGGTGCCTTCCAACAACTAAAAGGCGCCCCCGGTCCGCGGCCGCCCTTTATACTCGGTTAAAAGGCGCCGTTCGGACCGGCGCCGGCCGGTACTGGCGTACCGGGCCGGCAGGGTCGTCACTTAACCCTGACGGCGCTGCGAAAACCAGGGTTTCCTTAGGTCGTTCCTCTCAAGGAAACCCTACAGTTTTCGCTCGTTTGATTTCACGGTACTGGTACGTGTACGGGTAACATTCTGAATGGCATGCGCGTGTTATTGTAGCCCAGGCTCGTCATATATTCGTCTAAAACGCCAAAATAACTCCGGTACCGCAGCGCGTTTTTACTGCTGAATCAGCAAGCGAGACTCGCCCTCTATATTTATACAGCGACTATATACACGGTGGTCCGAGGATATGTTGTTCCCCTACCTCTTGGGTTGAGCGGAGGAAAAGGAGAGCCCGCGTCCGAAATCACTTGGAATACGTGAGAATCGATACGGTTGCAATACGGTTTATCACGGATCTTTAGGCGTCCGGTCCGTCTCTCCGACCCTCCAGTCCTCATTGTGCTGCGTCTTCGTGAATGAACGTCAATACGTTCGATCTTTGCTCGTTGATTTCTAGGCACTCCTACCACAGTCCCGTAAAAATCCTGCGACTAAGACGAATCTATCGTGAATTATACCGGAAACATACTGCAAAAATCACGAATGTCCTCCGTCCGTCCTGTCACATACGCGCTTCGCGTATAACCGTCATACGTTCGGTTTTCGGTCGTTTGATTTCACGTACTGGTACGTGCACGGTAAGATTTGAATGGATGCGCGTGTATTCTAGCCCAGGCACGTCATATATTCGTCTAAAACGCCAAAATAACGCGGTACCGCAGCCAAAATAACTGCTGAATCAGCAAGCGAGACTATTCAGCGACTATTCCTTACCTATACGGTAGTCCAAGTATGGTGCTGTAAAAAGGGGTCGCCGCGGTGCGGGGCAGTCCGCCGACCCGGGGCCCGGCGTCCGTCGACGGACGGGCGACGGTCGAACGACGGCGTCCGGCGTCCGGTGCCGGTACAGGCGGCGGGCGTGGCGATTCGCGGCGTGCCCGCCCCGTAGACCTGACGACCGGCCCCGACCTGCGCGGCCTCGTGCGGGATGCGGGCCGCCTGTAGGCGGCTTGTCCTGTATTGCTGATCTTGTAGTGCTGCTTTTTTTTGGGGGGGGTAATACAACTTTTAGCGGTGGGTTGGGTACCGGCCTTTTTGTAATGCACACCAGTAGTCAGCGGCCCGCTTTTACGCGGCTTGCAGATTTAATCAGTTTTACAAAATAATACGTCTCTTTCTCTTTTGAAAAATAAATTACTGACAAATCTAACGTCTAACGCTAAAAGCATTATTACCCGGAAACAACAGTATTATTACAAGATCAACACTGCAAGCCGGCTAAAAGCGGCCCGCATCCCGCACCACGCTCAACCCAAGAGGTAGGGGCACCTCCACAGATCCCCGGCGCGAAGCGCCGCTTAGTAAATATTGGTTATGCAATTCAAATCAATATTATTATAGTTCGTACCAGCAGCGACCATAGCGCTAATGCCTCGTCCGGATGTGTTGTATAGCATATATCAACACGCGTATACATACGGCACGCACGGGCCGCGTCAGCATCAATTATGAAGGACGATTTGAGAAGGACTTGCTTGAGCTAGGGATGCTCAACGAGTGAACTATTAGCAACGTCTCGTGGCTAGGCGGTGGATTTAATCATCATAATATATATTGATTTGTCTTATTTTGTCCAATCATTTTGGACAAAATGCTCTGAAAGCAACCTTGAATATGCGCCGAGGCCGGCATGCACACTGATGAATGTTGCACTGCACCCTAGGTCTACAAACCCAAGATACACCACCCGTGAGTCTTATGGCGTGCAATGGGTGCGCACATGCGGGCTAGCATATGCCGGGCGATGTAAACTCGTTGCATCACGTGCATCATGCGAGGTCGACTCCACTTGCCCCTGCAGCCCGTTGTAGATCAGGGCCTTGCACATCATGTCGGCAAAATTTCACAACACTAGTGTTTGCCATAGGGTGGTGACGGGGAGGTGGTACTTTGCCAGCTTCCAGAAAGCCGGGGCCTTGGATGCCAGCTATAGTTGCGTGCAAGCGGAACCAGCAGCCATGCATGTGCCACAGCTCCTTCGGCTTCAAGTCGTGTTGGCGGCTCTGGTTGTGGTTGTCGACAACACGTGGGACCCGGGCGAAGTAGTGTGACACCACATCAGGACGAGGTATGGCCCTTGTGGTGACGTTGTTTTACTCGTCGGTCCAGCGTTTAATGTATGGCTCGCCGTCGTGCACACCTCTCGCTCCCTCCGTAGCCAGAATAAAGAACAACACCCTCCTCTAGTTGTATTTGTACCCGATTGTCATCAGATAGAAATACCATCAATTGTACAACGGGCAATCATCCGACTACGGGCTGGCTTGTCCTTCAGGTGTGACTTTAGGCATGCCTTGGGGTTGAGGGAGTGGGACTGCTTGACGCAACCGATGAAGTGACCTCCAGCCTTTGCTAGTGCGACTGCAGCCTGCACAATCAGACACACACTCGGTTTCCGACAGTCGCATACCATCATACAATTCATATGCAGCAAGACACTGATATATATGCTATCGTGCCATGACAGATCCAAACTAGCTGTCACCCAGCATGGTTGCGCCCGCATGGGCAGAGCGTTCAGCCATGCGCACGGCGCAAGCGGCTGTCACGCCCAACTCATTAGGTGCGTGCTCCTTTGTTCTCATTGCATCGTTGCCCTCCTGGACCTCGAAGTGCACCATGACACCTGTCGCACAGCTAGACGCCGTCTTGGCCTCGGTGCCGAGGGGCTAGTGCTTGCGGTTGATGAAGGAGATGTTCGGGAGTCAAGCAGTCTTGGTGGTGCGCGACTAGTACGCGCTCATGGTCTCGTCCAGGGCGATCCACACTCCCATCAACAAAATCATCTGCCAGTTCTTATTGTTGAAGCCAGCCACCATATGGTTGAACATCTCCCATGTGTTGGGCCCTGCTCCAGGTGCTGCCTTGTTGTACTTCACCATGGCGCGGATTGCTCGAAGCGCCAGTACCGCATGTACTCATGGAAGTTAAGAGCTTCTCTGATGCCATCAATCCATCAGTGGGATCTAGTCCCCCCACAGATGGACGGTGGTCTTTTTGGTTGAACGGCGGCGCTGCGATTTTCATGCCCCCAAATCGAGCCCAGTCGGACTCGGTCACGGGGCGAAAGGATGTGCGAGTCCTCAAGGCAGCATCGTTCAGCCGGGTGACGTTAGTGTGGATGCCCCCATGGTACATCTTGATCTAGAGGCCAATCATATCGAGCTCACCGTCTCTGTAGGGTAGCCCGCCGCGCAGTCTAGTAGGCTCGTGACCAGCACGCTTCAAGTTAGCAGCACGGTCATCGGTGGTGAGGGAGGGGGTTGTAGTCCTTGTCACACACTGTCTATCCAATTAACAATATGTATGGTGCCACTAGCAGACAGTTTCACTGTAGACGGTGTGCAAGTGGCAGGTAGGACCGATAGACTTGAACATGACAGTCCAGAGGTAGATCTTACTCGCACAGTCGTCCCTCCTGCTCGCTGTCGCTGTCGGCCCCGCCACTCTCGCTCTGAGCCTCGCTTGGGTTAGATGGGTCGTATGACTCGTAGTGCAGCGCGTTGGCCTCGTCGCCTCCGTAGCCAATCGCAGCGGGCGGGTTCCAGACGTCGTAGCTAGGAGTAGCGCCCGAAGGTATAGCAGCCGATGGAGCGGAGCAACCGGCCGACTTGTAACCCGATTGTACATCCAGCCGTACCGTCATGTTACCGCCAGGTGTACATACATACAGTATGGACATGCACAAGTCCCGCAGAGTGGTACCGGACTTCGGTCGCAAGGATCGAGTCGCAAGTGGACGGAGCAGAAGCGCCAGCGACGACCGGCGGCGCTGCGCCAAGACCGGCGTTATTGAGCACGGGGCCGACAACATGCGGCACTATCACGACACTGTCGGAGCTGCCAGAGGAGATGAGAGGTGTAGGGAAGGATGTTGCGGGACGCGACGCCTGGAAGGGGGCGGCCGGCGGGGCTCTGTCCTCCGGGGCGTAGGTGCAGCTGTTACCCGAAGTTGTAATATTTTAAAATATTCAAAAATATTCAAACATCGCCACACCCGACACACGCCATCGAACGGCCGCGCCACCCGGACACCTTGACAAGTACCGACGGAGTCAACACACGCCGGCGACTTAATGTCGAGACAAGGTTTTAGACGGGTATTGGATGATGGGGAGCCACATACACATGAGGCAGGGTGCATGCGCCGTCGGGTTATTGCAGCTTCAGGACGTTGGGGGTCTCGAGGGACTCTGTCCCGTCATCCCACCTTATGCGAAACTTGTTGTTGGCGACCGACTCCTTGTCGTTGCCAAACTTGAAAGCCTTTATTTTTTGGCGTACCCTGCTCGGGGCGGGGACTTTATACAGCCCACGACGGGCAACCACTCGGCTTTTAAATAATCTTCATAGGCTTTACCATGGTGATTGGGTGGATGGGGGGTGGTGGCCGTTGTGCCGCTTACCGATCTGCCGACTCTAGCGATCCTAGGTCAAGTAAGGCATTTCGGTGTCAGAGGACCAACCCTGACACCCTGGTGGGCGTCATCACGCCACATCTGCATATAGCACGGCACGCACATTTTTTGTCATATATATACAACATTATTCTTGTTGCATACATACAACACATCCGGACGAGGCACAATCTATTATAGTAAAACTAAAAGTAAGTTTGCCCTGGGACATCGGCCGAAGCCGCTCCAACACTTGACCTCGTGCGCCAACTTCAGTCGTAGGTCTGGCATAGACCGTAGACCATTGCCTCATTCGAACCCCGAAGGGCTAATGCATCAACCGGGTAAACCCAGGACACGCCAGGCCGACATCGCCAAAATACATCGGCTAAGAATCGAACCCGGGTCTCTCGCATACGAGACGACCGCTCAACCGAGCGGATAAGGGATGTAATATTATAGTATTAGTGTCCCGCCCAGCATGTAGTCATGCTTCGTACCAGTATGAGAGACCAGTACTAGCGTGTGATTACATGATCGACTTTGCGTGCGTGTCCTCCACGACCTTCACTTGGAGCAACGACCCCCGCAGGTGCACCTCGGGGATCGCGGCGACCGAGGCGGAGCATGGTAAGTTGGCACCGGACCGGGTGTCTTCTCTTTTGTGGTTGAGGACCGCGGCCGTCTCGGGAAGTCCGCTTTGACGGTGGTCTACATCTTTGCGGTGTTGCTGGCTGTGCGCAACTTCCTTGGCGGTCCTTCCGCCCCGACCTCATGCTTCCTTCGTGGTTTGTCCGTTCAGGCACTTCGGAACTTTGTCGCTAGCCAACATGCTGAGTTCCGCCGTCACCTGTCGCGCACACGGCGGGGGCTGTTGGGTCGCTGCTTGCGTGCATGGTACCCTGGGCGGCATTCTCTCTGCCGGTGTGCATATGGCCAAGCCCGATGCGTGGGCTCGTGCCCATCCTGCATCTTCTCCTGCTACTGCTTCCACCTCGCAGAGTTGCTGTAGAGGACCTTTCCGATCGTCCTTGTCTGGTGATTTTCTGGTATCGCCTTCAGCAGCTAGCTCATGTAAATATAAGATACCACTGCTGGCGACTGGTCGCTGCAGAGTAAAAGGATTATCTACTACCTTGACCGCCACCGTTAGTGTTGTTATTGGGTACAGGGACTCAGGGAGAGCGTCCAGAGTAGAATGCACGGAAAGTACTGGGGAAGGAAAAAGCCTACATTTTAACAGCAGAACTCACACCGTCACCATCATCGTTCCCGAGACCCCGACTGCCCGCCCGCGACTAGCGACTACTGGTATGGGGATACGGCGAGTAATTCAGTGAGTAAGTATGGGCGCCAATTCAGCAGCAACAATAGCATACTAACACCGCGCGTCGACGGCTCTCGTCACACACTTTGCGACCAACTTCCCGTTCCCGGTACCAACGCCACCAGTGCCCACGCGGACCACCCCCCCTCTCCACGCTCTGACGGACCTGTAAAATGGCAGGCGGCCACCGTTTGCTTCGTCTGCTGCTGGCACTGTTTGCAACTGTTGCGGGCTGCTCCGCCGCCTTGCTGGCGGGAAAACCCCGAGCCGCGACGCTGAAACGGCGCGAAGGGGCCGTCCCGAAGATCTACTCCCACTCTGATTGGCAGCCGCATAAGTACCTCGACGCCTCCTCGGGCGGGCCGTTTCCGCCGCTGCTGATGAAAACCCGGGGCTGTCGCGGGTCAACTGCGGTGCAGGCGATGGCGCGCCGCCTGCTAGAGGCGCACGGCTTCCGGATTTCCCCCGTCCCCTTCGAGAACTCAAAGGTGGAGTACAATGTTTTCAGGCAGGACGGGCTCAGCGCCGCGGACGCGTTCCGGAAGCAGGTGGAGCTTTCGCAAGCCGCGGGGGAGGTGCTGTTTTTCAAGTACACCGAGCCTACCTTTGAAGAGAAGGCTGCAATGAGGGCAAGAGGCGAGGAGACCTTCGGCGTGCAAAAGGAGATGGGGACACGGATGGTGCACGTGCGGCGCGCAAATGGTACGTTGCTCCACCCGAAGCGAGTAGCAACGCGATATGATACGAGCTCGAACTCGTATATTGCTTCGACGCGGTAGTACGTTGTGCGGCGTAACTACGTTAAACATCCGATTTATTTTTTGCATGACATCATGCCCACTGATAAAGAATGCATCAAGTATACAAGGAAAAGCTGCTCTGCGCCATATTATAATATATAGAGATGCTGGGTTCGCTTATATGAGAAAGGTGCAAATCGTTTGCAAGGCTCGGGACTTGATTCAAACACGTCGGTAAGAGCAAATCCACCGCTGGGTTACTTGCTAGTCCCTACCGCAGCGCTCTAGCCAGTACGGCGGAACCTGTTGTACGGTCGGAACTTAACACCCTTAAGTCTATTTAACCCGCTAGAGCTGTGCCCACGCTACACTTGCAACAGTTAAATATGCGAACCCACAAATACAATCTGCCCTTCTCACTCGCGCAGACGACTGTAGTCGTTATGAATGCGGGTCCGTATTCGCGAAGCAGTTCCTCTGCTGTAGCAGCTGCTCCTTCCCCGTAGCAAATATGCGCAAAAAGAACTACTAATCACATTGCTAATGCAGTCAAGTCACTACATGGTGAAATATTTGCCTGGTATTTTATGTCCCCCCCCCCCCCCCCCCTTACCCCCCTTCTCGTTCCGCAAACCTCCACTAGCCTGAATGCCCAGGATGGTGACTGACACTGTCCTTGCCGATTTGCCTCTTGCAGCGCTGGACGCAGTCGTGTGTGCGGTGAGGGACTGCTTCCCCGTAGCAGATGGAGAACAAGCCGGGCACGCCGGTGGGCCGGTGGACGCCGAGGGCGTCCCCAACTCACTGTGCTTCAAGCGCCGTTCGCCCGGCAGCCCGAAGACCTACGCCAACCTGAACGTCAGCCGTATTGCTGACGAGATGAGCGCGCATTTGAAGATGGAGCAACAGGACTTGCATAATCTGCAGCGTGCTGGCTTCCGCCATGCAGATAGTTACGCCACGGAGGATCTCATGGCGTTCATGTTCAACAAGGATCACGTGCGCCGCTCCCTGATGGCCTGGAAGGGCTTTTTCGAGGCACTGGGCGTCAAGGCCGACGCGGACGTGATCCTGGCCACCTGGGCTGGCGGCTGCGATGGAGCGTGCGTCCTGGGGTCGCGCCCGCAGAGCCCGCACAGGACAGTCATCTACAACTACGACGATGTGGCGGCGGCGCTTCTGGCCAGCGGCAACTCCACGCTCTGGCAGATGCTGCGCCAGGGGCCACTGCCAGAGGAGGTGTAGTAGGCGTGTACAGCGCCGCCTGCTGTGGCTTAGGGTGGCAGATATGGAGCTCAGAGCGCACCAATCTCGCGACGTTGTTATCAATACCGATGATGCCATTGTTATGCTATTAAACTTTTCTTTCAATGAATACAAATGCTATTGTGATTGACTTGTAGTATAATAGAAAATACATTCAACAATCTACAATTTATATTAACTGTACATGTTGTACATAGTTGTAAAATATAGTAAAATCAAATAGCACAGCAGTGATACTACGAATATATTGAAATATTCCTATTATGATATTATACTGTTGTTGTTATTGCCAATATTAAAGGTAATGTTTACACTTGCTATTTTGACATAGCTCGATACGTCTGATCAATATTCTGCCCATGCCTGGCTGTAATTGTCGCACTTGCGGTTTTATCATATATTGAAAACAATGAGAGCCGCATACGCGGATGGCTGCTTGGGGATTCCCCACATTTATGGAATCGGCCCAGCGCTAGCAAGCACCCCAAGTACCGCGAGCAGAGATGGGAAGGGGGGGAGCTACGCTGTTCACGTTCATGCTTCCATGTGCCAGAGTGCAAATCGGAGCAATGCGGACGCTTTTCTTCACCGCAACTTCAAGGGCTTCCGCGGGCCACTACTCTTACCCGTTTCTACCGCCCACTCTGGTACCACGCCAGTCACCATCCGGCGCCACCGCTCACTGCCCTCAAAACGCCCTCACTCCGTGCACGCTGCTCCAACATCTGCTAAAATCATCACAATAGATGTGGCAGGAAGTGGCAGGATTCATGTACATAGTGACTTGCTAGAGTTGCCGCCCGCCGTGTCCTTGTTCTGCTAAGGTGCTGGTGGTTCTAATTGCTGCAGTGTGAATCTCGCGGTGGTGCCTACCTGGCATTGTCATGTATACAAAGCAATGTGCTGATCAACAATCATAACAATACAGTAGTATGCATGTTTAATTAAGTAGCTGCGAAGTATTGTCGAGCTCTGCGAAGGAGTGATATACGGTTGGCTATTATGTGCATTTGTGGGATTGGCTAATTTTCCCGTATAGCAGCGCAAAGCACCCCAGTTGGCACCCCAGTTTGAAGCACCCCAGTTGGCTATCGTCTTCTAGACGTAAGAGGGCCGCTGGCTATATGAAGGGATGTAATGTGTGCTGGTGCCAACGCCGCAATCAATCGTAGACCATGGGCGATGTCAGCGCGCATCATGCAGGTGACACGCATGTGCCATATAACCATGCGGCTCGATATATACACCAGCATAATGGTGCTTGGGAGCTTCTGAGGCAGTCCACAGAGCATTTAGAGGGCCGCTGGCTATATGAAGGGATGTATTGTGTGGTTGTGCCAACGCCGCAATCGCAGACCCTGGGCAATGTCAGCGCGCATCATGCGGGTGACATGCACCTGCCAGATAACGCTCCGGGGGGGGGGGGGGGGGGGGGGTCGGTATATTTACCAGGATAACGGTGTTTCTGAGCTTTTGGGCAGTCCACCAGATAGTATGAACGTTACCTGTATTTTCTCGCTCGCATGTACCCGTAGTCGCTACTGCTCGTACAGCGCGCGGTATTTTGTACAGTTCAGCCAACAGTATTCTTGTATTGTTAGTACGACGAGCAGCGACTACGGGTAATCCTTGCCAGATGTATCGTCCCGTGCTCATGCAGTCATGCTACGTACGGTACGAGCGACGAGTAGTCGCTAATATCTACCTTGACCGTCGCGTGTGTCGATGACTTGCCGCTATCGTCCCCGACCGCTCACCCGCGCGACGAGTTTGAAAATAGGGGCACCAGCAACTAGCGATTAATACTGAGTACGAATACAGATACCGCACGGCGGCGGCTCTCTTTACGACCAAAATCCCGTTACCCAGTACCAACGCCACCAGTGCCCACACGGATCCCCCCCTCCACGCTCTGACGGACCTGTAACAATGGCAGGCAACCACCGTTTGCTTCGGCTGCTGCTGGCACTGTTTGCCTTGTTGCGGGCTGCTCTGCCGCGTTGTTGGGGGGGAAACCCCGAGCCGCGACGATGAAACGGCGCGAAGGGGCCGTCCCGAAGATCTACTCCCACTCTGATTGGCAGCCGCACGAGTACCTCGACGCCTCCTCGGGCGGGCCGTTTCCGCCGCTGCTGATGTACACCCGGGGCTGTCGCGGGTCAACTGCGGTGCAAGCGATGACGCGCCGCCTGCTAGAGGCGCACGGCTTCCGGATTTCCCCCGTCCCCTTCGAGAACTCAAAGGTGGAGTACAATATTTTCAGGCGGGACGGGCAAAGCGCCGCGGACGCGTTCCGGAAGCAGGTGGAGCTTTCGCAAGCCGCGGGGGAGGTGCTGTTTTTCAAGTGCACCGAGCCTACCTTGGAAGCACGGCGCACCATTAGGTATACTTGTACCGATAGTCGGCTGCCCGATATCGATACGAGTGCTGCGCGGTATACTGGTACTCGGCTGCATGTGTACCGGCTACATGGCTCTACATGCGGCTGCCCGTGTGCATATGACATGCTCGGATCTTCTGTATCCCTCCCCCCCCCCCCCCCCTCGGTGTTTAAAATCGGCGATGATATAGCGCGCGTACGGTGTCTCATGTACCCGTACAAGGACCGCCCCCATCCCACCCCCGAATCGGCCACTAGCAGTGCAAGCACACGACGTGAACGAGAGCCTCTAGACCACCACCGATGGGCCCTTATGGGCTAGGTGTGGGATATGGGCCAAGTCGTTTGGGATTTGCCGATTTGGTGAGGCACACGCCAGACACCATCCGGTGCCACCGCTCACTGCCCCCGAAATGATTTTTCGGGGATATATCCGTGCACGCGCTACTCCATCATCAGATGTAATCAGTTAATAGGGGATATGGCCGGATGTGGCAGGATTTATGTAAATGGTGACTTGCTAGAGTTGCCGCCCGCCGTGTCCTACTAAGGTGCTAGTGGTTCTATTTGCTCAAGTGTGAATCTCGCGGTGGTGCCTACCTGGCACTGTCATGCTTGTATACAAAGTAACGTGTTGATCAAGAATCATAACAAGACAGTAATATGCATGTAGTTTAAATAAGAAGCTGCGAGGCCTTGTCGAGCTCTGCGAAGGAGTGATACACGGTTGGCTTCAGCCTTGCGATTAGGTGCATTCGTGGGATTGGGTAACTCTCCCGTGTAGCATCGCTTTCAAGCACCCCAGTTGGCTATCGTTTTCTGGCCGCTGACAATTTGAAGGGATGGTTTGTGTGCTGGTGCCAACGCCGCAATGGATCGCAAACCCTGGGCGATGTCATCGCCCATCATGCGGGTGACACTCACCTACCATATAACCCTGCGGCTCGATATATACACCAGCATGATGGTGTTTCGGAGCTTCTGAGCAGTCCAGTAGATAGTAACTTCTGCCTTACTATGAACGGTACCCGTAGTTTCTCGCTTGCATGTACTGCTCGTACAGCGCGCGGTATTTATTGTACAGTTCAGCCAACAGTATTCTTGTATTGTTAGTACGACGAGCAGCGACTACGGGTAATCCTTGCCAGATGTATCGTCCGGTGCTCATGCAGTCATATGCTGCGTACGAGCGAGTAGTCGCTAATATCTACCTTGACCGTCGCGTGTGTCGATGACTTGCCGCTATCGTCCCCGACCGCTCACCCGCGCGACGAGTTTGAAAATAAGGACACCAGCAACCAGCGATTAATACTGAGTACGAATACAGATACCCCACGGCGGCGGCTCTCTTTACGACCAAAATCCCGTTACCCAGTACCAACGCCACCAGTGCCCACACGGATCCCCCCCTCCACGCTCTGACGGACCTGTAACAATGGCAGGCAACCACCGTTTGCTTCGGCTGCTGCTGGCACTGTTTGCCTTGTTGCGGGCTGCTCTGCCGCGTTGTTGGGGGGGAAACCCCGAGCCGCGACGATGAAACGGCGCGAAGGGACCGTCCCGAAGATCTACTCCCACTCTGATTGGCAGCCGCACGAGTACCTCGACGCCTCCTCGGGCGGGCCGTTTTCCGCCGCTGCTGATGTACACCCGGGGATGTCGCGGGTCAACTGCGGTGCAAGCGATGACGCGCCGCCTGCTAGAGGCGCACGGCTTCCGGATTTCCCCCGTCCCCTTCGAGAACTCAAAGGTGGAGTACAATATTTTCAGGCGGGACGGGCAAAGCGCCGCGGACGCGTTCCGGAAGCAGGTGGAGCTTTCGCAAGCCGCGGGGGAGGTGCTGTTTTTCAAGTGCACCGAGCCTACCTTGGAAGCACGGCGCACCATTAGGTATACTTGTACCGATAGTCGGCTGCCCGATATCGATACGAGTGCTGCGCGGTATACTGGTACTCGGCTGCATGTGTACCGGCTACATGGCTCTACATGCGGCTGCCCGTGTGCATATGACATGCTCGGATCTTCTGTATCCCTCCCCCCCCCCCCCCCCCCTCGGTGTTTAAAATCGGCGATGATATAGCGCGCGTACGGTGTCTCATGTACCCGTACAAGGACCGCCCCCATCCCACCCCCGAATCGGCCACTAGCAGTGCAAGCACACGACGTGAACGAGAGCCTCTAGACCACCACCGATGGGCCCTTATGGGCTAGGTGTGGGATATGGGCCAAGTCGTTTGGGATTTGCCGATTTGGTGAGGCACACGCCAGACACCATCCGGTGCCACCGCTCACTGCCCCCGAAATGAGTTTTCGGGGATATATCCGTGCACGCGCTACTCCATCATCAGATGTAATCAGTTAATAGGGGATATGGCCGGATGTGGCAGGATTTATGTAAATGGTGACTTGCTAGAGTTGCCGCCCGCCGTGTCCTACTAAGGTGCTAGTGGTTCTATTTGCTCAAGTGTGAATCTCGCGGTGGTGCCTACCTGGCACTGTCATGCTTGTATACAAAGTAACGTGTTGATCAAGAATCATAACAAGACAGTAATATGCATGTAGTTTAAATAAGAAGCTGCGAGGCCTTGTCGAGCTCTGCGAAGGAGTGATACACGGTTGGCTTCAGCCTTGCGATTAGGTGCATTCGTGGGATTGGGTAACTCTCCCGTGTAGCATCGCTTTCAAGCACCCCAGTTGGCTATCGTTTTCTGGCCGCTGACAATTTGAAGGGATGGTTTGTGTGCTGGTGCCAACGCCGCAATGGATCGCAAACCCTGGGCGATGTCATCGCCCATCATGCGGGTGACACTCACCTACCATATAACCCTGCGGCTCGATATATACACCAGCATGATGGTGTTTCGGAGCTTCTGAGCAGTCCAGTAGATAGTAACTTCTGCCTTACTATGAACGGTACCCGTAGTTTCTCGCTTGCATGTACTGCTCGTACAGCGCGCGGTATTTATTGTACAGTTCAGCCAACAGTATTCTTGTATTGTTAGTACGACGAGCAGCGACTACGGGTAATCCTTGCCAGATGTATCGTCCGGTGCTCATGCAGTCATGCTGCGTACGAGCGAGTAGTCGCTAATATCTACCTTGACCGTCGCGTGTGTCGATGACTTGCCGCTATCGTCCCCGACCGCTCACCCGCGCGACGAGTTTGAAAATAAGGGCACCAGCAACCAGCGATTAATACTGAGTACGAATACAGATACCCCACGGCGGCGGCTCTCTTTACGACCAAAATCCCGTTACCCAGTACCAACGCCACCAGTGCCCACACGGATCCCCCCCTCCACGCTCTGACGGACCTGTAACAATGGCAGGCAACCACCGTTTGCTTCGGCTGCTGCTGGCACTGTTTGCCTTGTTGCGGGCTGCTCTGCCGCGTTGTTGGGGGGGAAACCCCGAGCCGCGACGATGAAACGGCGCGAAGGGACCGTCCCGAAGATCTACTCCCACTCTGATTGGCAGCCGCACGAGTACCTCGACGCCTCCTCGGGCGGGCCGTTTCCGCCGCTGCTGATGTACACCCGGGGATGTCGCGGGTCAACTGCGGTGCAAGCGATGACGCGCCGCCTGCTAGAGGCGCACGGCTTCCGGATTTCCCCCGTCCCCTTCGAGAACTCAAAGGTGGAGTACAATATTTTCAGGCAGGACGGGCAAAGCGCCGCGGACGCGTTCCGGAAGCAGGTGGAGCTTTCGCAAGCCGCGGGGGAGGTGCTGTTTTTCAAGTGCACCGAGCCTACCTTGGAAGCACGGCGCACCATTAGGTATACTTGTACCGATAGTCGGCTGCCCGATATCGATACGAGTGCTGCGCGGTATACTGGTACTCGGCTGCATGTGTACCGGCTACATGGCTCTACATGCGGCTGCCCGTGTGCATATGACATGCTCGGATCTTCTGTATCCCTCCCCCCCCCCCCCCCCCCCTCGGTGTTTAAAATCGGCGATGATATAGCGCGCGTACGGTGTCTCATGTACCCGTACAAGGACCGCCCCCATCCCACCCCCGAATCGGCCACTAGCAGTGCAAGCACACGACGTGAACGAGAGCCTCTAGACCACCACCGATGGGCCCTTATGGGCTAGGTGTGGGATATGGGCCAAGTCGTTTGGGATTTGCCGATTTGGTGAGGCACACGCCAGACACCATCCGGTGCCACCGCTCACTGCCCCCGAAATGAGTTTTCGGGGATATATCCGTGCACGCGCTACTCCATCATCAGATGTAATCAGTTAATAGGGGATATGGCCGGATGTGGCAGGATTTATGTAAATGGTGACTTGCTAGAGTCGCCGCCCGCCGTGTCCTACTAAGGTGCTAGTGGTTCTATTTGCTCAAGTGTGAATCTCGCGGTGGTGCCTACCTGGCACTGTCATGCTTGTATACAAAGTAACGTGTTGATCAAGAATCATAACAAGACAGTAATATGCATGTAGTTTAAATAAGAAGCTGCGAGGCCTTGTCGAGCTCTGCGAAGGAGTGATACACGGTTGGCTTCAGCCTTGCGATTAGGTGCATTCGTGGGATTGGGTAACTCTCCCGTGTAGCATCGCTTTCAAGCACCCCAGTTGGCTATCGTTTTCTGGCCGCTGACAATTTGAAGGGATGGTTTGTGTGCTGGTGCCAACGCCGCAATGGATCGCAAACCCTGGGCGATGTCATCGCCCATCATGCGGGTGACACTCACCTACCATATGACCCTGCGGCTCGATATATACACCAGCATGATGGTGTTTCGGAGCTTCTGAGCAGTCCAGTAGATAGTAACTTCTGCCTTACTATGAACGGTACCCGTAGTTTCTCGCTTGCATGTACTGCTCGTACAGCGCGCGGTATTTATTGTACAGTTCAGCCAATAGTATTCTTGTATTGTTAGTACGACGAGCAGCGACTACGGGTAATCCTTGCCAGATGTATCGTCCGGTGCTCATGCAGTCATGCTGCGTACGAGCGAGTAGTCGCTAATATCTACCTTGACCGTCGCGTGTGTCGATGACTTGCCGCTATCGTCCCCGACCGCTCACCCGCGCGACGAGTTTGAAAATAAGGGCACCAGCAACCAGCGATTAATACTGAGTACGAATACAGATACCCCACGGCGGCGGCTCTCTTTACGACCAACTTCCCCGTTCCCCAGTACCAACGCCACCAGTGCCCACACGGATCCCCCCCCCCCCCCCCACGCTCTGACGGACCTGTAACAATGGCAGGCAACCACCGTTTGCTTCGTCTGCTGCTGGCACTGTTTGCCGCTGTTGCGGGCTGCTCCGCCGCCTTGCTGGCGGGAAAACCCCGAGCCGCGACGATGAAACGGCGCGAAGGGACCGTCCCGAAGATCTACTCCCACTCTGAGTGGCAGCCGCACGAGTACCTCGACGCCTCCTCGGGCGGGCCGTTTCCGCCGCTGCTGATGTACACCCGGGGCTGTCGCGGGTCAACTGCGGTGCAGGCGATGGCGCGCCGCCTGCTGGAGGCGCACGGCTTCCGGATTTCCCCCGTCCCGTTCGAGAACTCAAAGGTGGAGTACAGTATTTTCAGGCAGGACGGGCAAAGCGCCGCGGACGCGTTCCGGAAGCAGGTGGAGCTTTCGCAAGCCGCGGGGGAGGTGCTGTTTTTCAAGTGCACCGAGCCTACCTTGGAAGCACGGCGCACCATTAGGTATACTTGTACCGATAGTCGGCTGCCCGATATCGATACGAGTGCTGCGCGGTATACTGGTACTCGGCTGCATGTGTACCGGCTACATGGCTCTACATGCGGCTGCCCGTGTGCATATGACATGCTCGGATCTTCTGTATCCCTCCCCCCCCCCCCCCCCCCCCCTCGGTGTTTAAAATCGGCGATGATATAGCGCGCGTACGGTGTCTCATGTACCCGTACAAGGACCGCCCCCATCCCACCCCCGAATCGGCCACTAGCAGTGCAAGCACACGACGTGAACGAGAGCCTCTAGACCACCACCGATGGGCCCTTATGGGCTAGGTGTGGGATATGGGCCAAGTCGTTTGGGATTTGCCGATTTGGTGAGGCACACGCCAGACACCATCCGGTGCCACCGCTCACTGCCCCCGAAATGAGTTTTCGGGGATATATCCGTGCACGCGCTACTCCATCATCAGATGTAATCAGTTAATAGGGGATATGGCCGGATGTGGCAGGATTTATGTAAATGGTGACTTGCTAGAGTTGCCGCCCGCCGTGTCCTACTAAGGTGCTAGTGGTTCTATTTGCTCAAGTGTGAATCTCGCGGTGGTGCCTACCTGGCACTGTCATGCTTGTATACAAAGTAACGTGTTGATCAAGAATCATAACAAGACAGTAATATGCATGTAGTTTAAATAAGAAGCTGCGAGGCCTTGTCGAGCTCTGCGAAGGAGTGATACACGGTTGGCTTCAGCCTTGCGATTAGGTGCATTCGTGGGATTGGGTAACTCTCCCGTGTAGCATCGCTTTCAAGCACCCCAGTTGGCTATCGTTTTCTGGCCGCTGACAATTTGAAGGGATGGTTTGTGTGCTGGTGCCAACGCCGCAATGGATCGCAAACCCTGGGCGATGTCATCGCCCATCATGCGGGTGACACTCACCTACCATATGACCCTGCGGCTCGATATATACACCAGCATGATGGTGTTTCGGAGCTTCTGAGCAGTCCAGTAGATAGTAACTTCTGCCTTACTATGAACGGTACCCGTAGTTTCTCGCTTGCATGTACTGCTCGTACAGCGCGCGGTATTTATTGTACAGTTCAGCCAATAGTATTCTTGTATTGTTAGTACGACGAGCAGCGACTACGGGTAATCCTTGCCAGATGTATCGTCCGGTGCTCATGCAGTCATGCTGCGTACGAGCGAGTAGTCGCTAATATCTACCTTGACCGTCGCGTGTGTCGATGACTTGCCGCTATCGTCCCCGACCGCTCACCCGCGCGACGAGTTTGAAAATAAGGGCACCAGCAACCAGCGATTAATACTGAGTACGAATACAGATACCCCACGGCGGCGGCTCTCTTTACGACCAACTTCCCCGTTCCCCAGTACCAACGCCACCAGTGCCCACACGGATCCCCCCCCCCCCCCCACGCTCTGACGGACCTGTAACAATGGCAGGCCACCACCGTTTGCTTCGTCTGCTGCTGGCACTGTTTGCCGCTGTTGCGGGCTGCTCCGCCGCCTTGCTGGCGGGAAAACCCCGAGCCGCGACGCTGAAACGGCGCGAAGGGACCGTCCCGAAGATCTACTCCCACTCTGAGTGGCAGCCGCACGAGTACCTCGACGCCTCCTCGGGCGGGCCGTTTCCGCCGCTGCTGATGTACACCCGGGGCTGTCGCGGGTCAACTGCGGTGCAGGCGATGGCGCGCCGCCTGCTGGAGGCGCACGGCTTCCGGATTTCCCCCGTCCCCTTCGAGAACTCAAAGGTGGAGTACAATATTTTCAGGCAGGACGGGCTCAGCGCCGTGGACGCGTTCCGGAAGCAGGTGGAGCTTTCGCAAGCCGCGGGGGAGGTGCTGTTTTTCAAGTACACCGAGCCTACCTTTGAAGAAAAGGCTGCTCTTCGGGCGAGAGGCGAAGAGGCCTTCGATGTGCAAAAGGAGATGGGGACGCGGATGGTGCACGTGCGGCGCGCGAATGGTACGTTGCCCCACCCTGAGCGAGCAGCGAGATACCGATACGAGCTCGTGCTCGTATACTGCCTCGACGTGGTAGGAATGTACAGGTAAGTCGTGCGGTAGAAATAGCGACTAAGACGTCAAACATCCGCGGTATTATTGCATATGACATGCCTCCTGATAAATAATGCAGCAAATAACAGCGCAGCTGCTCCGCCCCATATGTACGACGTTCGCTATTTAATTATTAGTACTGTTGGCGTGACGATTCTAGTAATGTTGTTGCATCCAGGACATGTAATCACAATTATTAGTACCACTGGCACCTGGTACTACTTTTAGCGCTGGATTTATTTCTGGCCGTTTTGTAATTCACACCAGTACTCCTTACGGTGGATTTATTACTGGCGGCGCCTTTTTGTAATTCACATACACCACTAGCCACTAATCCTTACTGCTTGCTCGGGCGGCTTCGGCCGATGTCCCGGGGCGAACTTAAGCGACTAGTCGCTACTTTATTTTACTCTCACCACTACGGGGTACCGCTTCTAAGGATTACGGGTACTCAAACCCAGGCCAGAACAGCTCAGTAATTATATCCTACTCGCACGTCCGATAAATGATGGGAAATATTACGGACATCACTCGGCCCTTCCGCGTACATCCCTTGTCCGCTCCGTTGAGCGGTCGTCTCGTACGCGAGAGGTAGCGGGTTCGATTCCTGGTCGTTGTACTTCGGCAATGTCGTCCCGACGTGTCCTGGGTTTCCCCGGTTGATGCATTAGCCCTTCGGGGTTCGAATGAGGCAATGGTCTACGGATTATGCCAGACCTACGACTGCAGCTGGCGCAGGAGGTCAAGTGCTGGGGCGGCTTCGGCCGTTGCCCCGGGGCGAACTGTACTTTTACTTTTATCACTCCGCCCCACAAAATCCGACTCGGTACGACGGGACCTGCTATAGTGTCGGGGTGTCACCCCTAATATCGTCTATAAAACCCGCTAATGTGAAATATACCATACGTACCCACAAATACAATTTGCCCCCTTGTTTTGCCTCTGGGACGGGGCTGGCAACAGTGAATCCCTTATTTGTCCTTATTTTGTCATTCACGCGGGTGATTTTAATCGTTATGAACTCGGATCAGCACTCGAAGCAGTTCATGTGCTGTAGCAGTTGCTCCTTCCCCGTATCAAATGTGAATAATCCTTCATAGCAGTCTGCTATACCGGTCCGCAGCACTACGGGAAGTATAAATGACATTGCTGATGCAGTCGACAACACTAGGTCATTGTCATACTTTTTTGCATGTTGTGTGTTTGTGCCCCCATTCCCCTGCCTCCTATCCCCCCTTTCTCTTTCCGCAAATCTCCACTAGCCTGAATGCCTGGGATGGCGACTGACGCTGTTCTTGCTGATTTGCCCCCTTGCAGCGCTGGACAAAGTCGTGTGCGCAGTGCGAGACTGCTTCCAGCATATACCGGACGGAGAGCAAGCCGGCCGCGCCGGTGGGTCAGTGGACGCCGAGGGCGTGCCCAACTCACTGTGCTTCAAGCGCCGTTTACCCGGCAGCCCGAAGACCTATGCCAACCTGAACGTCAGCCGTATTGCTGACGAGATGAGCGCGCATCTAAGGGTTGAGCAGCAGGACTTCCATAAGCTGCAGCGTGCTGGCTTTCGCCATGCCGATAGTTATGCCACGGAGGATCTCATGGCGTTCATGTTCAACAAGGATCACGTGCGCCGCTCCCTGATGGCCTGGAAGGGCTTTTTCGAGGCACTGGGCGTCAAGGCCGACGCGGACGTGATCCTGGCCACCTGGGCTGGCGGCTGCGACGGGGCGTGCATCGTGGGGTCGCGCCCGCAGAGCCCACACAGGACAGTCATCTACAACTACGACGATGTGGCGGCGGCGCTTCTGGCCAGCGGCAACTCCACGCTCTGGCAGATGCTGCGCCAGGGGCCAATGCCAGAGGAGGTGTAGTAGGCATGTTGCAATCCCTGCTGCGAGGCGACATGTACAGGCACAACAGCGCACGCTGAGCACGAGGGTGGTCCCCACTAGCGTAAGAGGACGTCGAGCAGCATGTAAATACTAGTTAGTAACTACTGGGTTTGATTTATTATGAAAGAACGTAATAGGCTGCAGCAGGTACTAGGAGTCAGTGGCTACAGCTGCGAGTGAATCAAAACCAGCGTTCTGATACTTGATATACAGCGCCGCCTGCTGTGGCTTAGGGTGGTGGATATGGAGCTCAGAGCGCGCCAATCTCGCGACGTTGTTATCAATACCGATGATGCCATTGTTATGCTATTAAACTTTTCTTTCAATGAATACAAATGTTATTGTGATTGAGTTGTAGTATAATAGAAAATACATTCAACAATCTACAATTTATATTAACTGTACATGTTGTACATAGTTGTAAAATATAGTAAAATCAAATAGCACAGCAGTGATACTACGAATATATTGAAATATTCCTATTATGATATTATACTGTTGTTGTTATTGCCAATATTCAAGGTAATGTTTACATTTGCTATATTGACATAGCTCGATATGTCTGATCAATAATCTGCCCATGCCTGGCTGTAATTGTCGCACTTGCGGTTTTATCATATATTGAAAACAATGAGAGCCGCATACGCGGATGGCTGCTTGGGGATTCCCCACATTTATGGAATCGGCCCAGCGCTAGCAAGTACCGCGAGCAGAGATGGGAAGGGGGGGAGCCACCGCTGTTCACGTTCATGCTTCCATGTGCCAGAGTGCAAATCGGAGCAATGCGGACGCTTTTCTTCACCGCAACTTCAAGGGCTTCCGCGGGCCACTACTCTTACCCGTTTCTACCGCCCACTCTGGTACCACGCCAGTCACCATCCGGCACCACCGCTCACTGCCCTCAAAACGCCCTCACTCCGTGCACGCTGCTCCAGCATCTGCTAAAATCATCACAATAGATGTGGCAGGAAGTGGCGGGATTCATGTACATAGTGACTTGCTAGAGTTACCGCCCGCCGTGTCCTTGTTCTGCGAAGGTGCTGGTGGTTCTCATTGCTGCAGTGTGAATCTCGCGGTGGTGCCTACCTGGCATTGTCATGTATACAAAGCAATGTGCTGATCAACAATCATAACAATACAGTAGTATGCATGTTTAATTAAGTAGCTGCGAAGTATTGTCGAGCTCTGCGAAGGAGTGATATACGGTTGGCTGAAGCCTTGCGATTATGTGCATTTGTGGGATTGGCTAATTTTCCCGTATAGCAGCGCAAAGCACCGCAGTTGGCACCCCAGTTTGAAGCACCCCAGTTGGCTATCGTCTTCTAGACGTAAGAGGGCCGCTGGCTATGTGAAGGGATGTAATGTGTGCTGGTGCCAACGCCGCAATCAACCGTAGACCATGGGCGATGTCAGCGCGCATCATGCAGGTGACACGCATGTGCCATATAACCATGCGGCTCGATATATACACCAGCATAATGGTGCTTGGGAGCTTCTGAAGCAGTCCACACAGCATTTAGAGGGCCGCTGGCTATATGAAGGGATGTATTGTGTGGTGGTGCCAACGCCGCAATCGCAGACCCTGGGCAATGTCAGCGCGCATCATGCGAGTGACATGCACCTGCCATATAACGCTCCGGGGGGGGGGGGGGGGGGGGTCGGTATATTTACCAGGATAACGGTGTTTCTGAGCTTTTGGGCAGTCCACCAGATAATATGAACGTTACCTGTATTTTCTCGCTCGCATGTACTGCTCGTACAGCGCGCGGTATTTATTGTACAGTTCAGCTAACAGTTTTTTTTTTCGCCCCCGGGACAGGACTGGCACCAGTGAAACCCTTGCAGCGTCTCTACGACGGCCGTTTAGGCAGCAATCCAGTTACGGAAAGCCCTGGGTAGGCGACGCTCCGTTGTATTGTACTCCGTCAGTACTCTTGTATTGTTAGTGTTGGACCCAGGGTACCCCGGTACCCTGAATCCGCTTTTTCTCTCTGTGAAATCCGCATTTTTCTGGCTGCCGTACATGTGCCTAAATTGGACCGTATGGCAGAAGTACGGCACCAAAGCATGGCACCTAGGCATCTTTGCCAGTTGGCCTTCTTAGACGGAGAGGTGTCCATCCTAATTGACACCTAACCTGCTGGTATAAATTGCCAGCCTCGGCTCCTTGTAATCCAGTCAACTGCTTTTCCAGAAATATTCCGACTCACCCTTTCTCACTCGTGACATCGCCACTCAGCCATCACCACGGCGACAACGACTACCTTTCGTCCATCGCCCACGGCTCATAGCAGCCCTTTGCCTTCCCAGTTTGCATCTCGCTTGCTGGCACTCGACGTGATTCGACGCATACACGCCGACTCTCGCCGACTCTCTTTCCATCAGTGACAGTGCCACTCAGCCATCACTTCGACAATCTCTCTCCGACAGGTTTTTGGGCCCTCTCCTTTGGTTCGACGTCTTGCCCCGTGCTCGACGCCTGCTAGAGGCTTCAACCTGCGTGTATCTCGACCCTCGACAACTTTCGACGATCGACGGCGCTGTGCGACGAGTTTTTCTTCCCACCCGCCCACCCCTACAGTTATACATCCTCCATCACAAGGGCGCCATCCCTTCGCAATGTCTACCAGCATCAACACCGGCATGATGAACACCCCCCTGGCCAATCTGGCTCGGCAGAGTGCGATCAAGACCGACCCTGGCCACGCCCCACCACCTGACTTCCATGATGATACCAGTTCTGACGACGCCTTCAGCATGGACGGGTCGCCAGACAATGACTCCGAGGACATCCAACATATCAAGCCGGCTGCAGTGAAGCCGACACTCGACCTCAAGAACGTCCCCATCTGGGACAACACCATCTCTACACGGGACAATGCTCAAGCCATCAAGATCGCTCTCGGCGGCGCTGGCTACTTGGACACCACCAAGGGCAAAGGCACCCGTCAGGAGCAAATGATCCTTCTGGCAGCCCAACGCCACGCGACAGCTCAGTATCCCATGGCATTGGCCATCGTCAACAACATCAGCATGGATTCCAGGAAGTGTGGATATACAGCATGGAAGGCTCTTCTTGCTGAGCTCCATGGCTCAGCCATGGAGGAGCGTAAGCGCTTGGAGGAAGAGATCACAGCGGGTCGGCTCCCGAATGAGCCGGTTCGGGTGTATGTTCGTCTCTACCAGAACCTCTGGAATCTGCTGAACAAGGCACATGGCCAGTGGACCTTCGAGTACGTGGCTGCCAACTACCTCATCCCAGGCCTTCACCCAGACTACGATCATATCGTCGACACCACCACCTCGGCGGCCACTGTCAACGAGAAGCTGGCGACCATCATTAGCGCCGGACAGAACATGGAGGCGCGCAAGCGTCAGCGTCAGCAGCGCGTCCGCCCGTGCCCACCCAACCTCAATTCCTACAGCCCCAGGGACCCGCAGCACACCACCGGGCCTAGCGTTGTCTGCAGGCGGTGTGACCGTCCGGGCCATACCTAGCAGCAGTGTGTGGCCAGGCGCCATGCCAACGGCCTGCGTATCCTGGATGACACCACGCCGACCAGCACCATGACCAACCCTCGCTATGACCGCCATCAGCGCGCGCCTGCGGAGCGTCGCGTCAACACCAACTATGGTCACCACCCGCGCGACAACTACCGCCATCAGGCGCCGCCAGGCCAGCATTTCTACAACGACAACCGCAACAACCAGGACATGCCCCAGCGGCAGCAACGTTGGACAAACCTGGGCGGCAACGACGGCATGCAACGTCATCAGCAGCCGGTCGGCTTCGTCTCCCCGGCCGGACATCAGCACCCGGGTCATCAGCAGGCCAGCGACACCTTCACCCAGCGGCCGACGGGACACCAGGAGGCCTACCCGTTCGTGGGTGTGTCCCCATCGGCACAACACCACAGCAGCCTGCCCATCATGCTCACCTGCAACACTGCCGCCCCAGGAGGGGCGGACACCGGAGCACATGAGGGTGAGGGCGAGGACAGCGCGGAGGATGACTTACATGACCCCTGGCACGTCCCCTACTCCGACTCTTATGCCAACTTCGAGTCCCCGTTCTCACACTCATGGCATGCTCACCGCTCCCGCCCTCACCCCGACGCCTTCCCGATCTTCGATACCCCCGACATCCCCCCCCGCAGGAACGTTTACTCCTATCCCTACTCCCTCGACCCCCCCTTCCACCTATGCGACATCAATTGGCAACGTCCCCACCCCGTCCCCACCCCAGCCCAACCCCTATGCCTCACTTCACCCACATTCCCCGCCTCAGCGGCGTTGGCATCCACTGCGAGATTCAGATGTGGCATACGGGTGACGAAGCACTACTACTAGCGACTATTATTTATCCGTGAAGGCTGCTGCTGGTGGCGGCACGTCCATCCAGTTACGTGCGAGTACATCCGGCGTTATTGCCGGCGGGCGATAAATCCTTTTTGTAATCACTCTGGTAGTCGTACTAGCGGTGACGTGTTACATGGCACTGACGTATAAGGTACAAGGTTGTCCGTGTAGTACCGGGTAGTACGCGATATATTTATTAAGCCGGTACCGGGTATCTAGTACGAACCCGGGCGCGATGACGAGTCGTCCTGTGGATAACTACGACTATTAGTACATGCGAGCGCAAATCGCAGCCGTAAGTATTTGGTAACACTGGGGAATTTTGTGTACATTGTAGCTAGTACTGCTGAACGGGCCTGCCAGCCGTCCGATCAAAGGTCATCAGATGGGCGGTTTGGCTGCCATGTTTTGCCAAAGAGTGCTCACGTTACATAAATATTCGCGAGGGGGAGGGCGGGGGCAGGCAGCGGTTTGCCGAAGAATGTTTGAATTACAATATTCGCGACAGCTGCCGTCGGGGCATGTGGCGGGGGGGCGGGGGGGGGGGGGGGGAGGCGGGCGGGCGTGGTCCCCCCGCCCCCCCCGCCCCCCCCCGCCGCCCGCCGCTCCCGCCGGGGGAGTGAGGGGAGGGGGGTAAGGGGGCAGAGGCTACTGCTTGTTCTTGTTCTTGCGTGCCCGGGGGACCCTCCGCTTCGACGATCTCGCTGCCTCCGCCTCCGCCTGCGCCTCCGACTCCGCGACCGTCAGTTTCTTACCTCGGCGCTTCTTCACTGGCCTCTTCTGCGTCTTGTCATCCGTCAGTGTCTTCACCACCCCGGGAGGCTGTGCCGTCGACGACGCCGCCATGAGCTTCCTTACCTTGGCGTCGGGACGCCCCCTGTGCCCAGACGCCCACAACAAGCCACAATCGTTTCGCCTTTAAGCGGCTGAGGATGCGGCCTCCTCGGCCACCACGAGTTGCGCCGCTGGCACTGTGGAAGCCTTGGCGTTGAGGTGGGCCTTACGGCGCTCCCGGACGAACCTGCGCGCGGCACAAGTTAGCCACGAGTGGGTGCGTGCTAATGTGGAGGGTGGAGTGTTTTGTTGCGCGCCCACCTTGTCACGCGTTTCCTCATGTCTTTCTCGTCCTCCTCGATGCCGGCGGCGCGGACACGCGAGACAACAAGGCTCGCCGCCCACTTTTGCCCGGGGGGCGAGGTCTGCCATGGCGCTGTGAGCGGTGAAGGGGGGGGGGGGGGGGGCGAGGTGGAGAAACTAACACCCAGTCGACGACCGCCTTCCGCAGCAGTCAACGACACATCGGAGGCGAGGAGCAGCGCGCCACTACTATTTATATGCACGTATTGTCAAGAGCTAGTCGGTGCGGCATTGTGTCGGTGTAATTTCGCAATGTTTACTGTTGAAGTAGCACGGCGTAATGAATACGCGGTTTCACCGAGTGAATCCGGGATAATATGTGCGGTAGATAGGGCGCGCGTATATGTGCGCGACGAATGTGCGCGCGCAGCGTTGTGCGGCGGTGTGCGGCGGTGTGCACCGATGTTAATATAGTGTGAATATTATATCGGCCGTAGACGATCGGGTCTGGCAGCACCGCCCGTGCTTGTAAATAAGCGACAATGGATCACGTCATGCTCCGGTTGTACTCCTACACTTCCTCCACTTTGGCGGGTGGGGGGGGGGGGGGGGCGGGGGAGGTCCTGTGCTTATTACTTGCATCGGTGGACGTGCTGGATATGGAGGTCACCGGGCACATCGCGTGGTTTCGGAGCAGTTCATTCGCGCCTCGCTCCTCGTCTTGTTTGCAATCGTCGCCCTAATCCAATGCAGGGTAAGTAGCGGGACACTGTGCCCCCCCCCCCCCCCCGGTATATGTAAACAAATATCTAGCCGTGCATGCGCCGCAATCGGTACCCAATGAGCGGGGTATGTGACAGTGGTTTCGGAGCAGTGCAAGCATTCCGTGCGTGTGCACAAGCACGTACGACTGGGAATGAGGCGGGGGTTGCGGATGGAGTGCATTGGCGGTGCATAGAATAGCGTGTTCCTGGGGTTTTGGCTGCATCAGACGCCGTATTCCCATCCATCCGGCACGGAATGTCCGGTTTTCACACATTTGTGTGAGAATGTAGTGTGAATATTACGCGTCTTTTACGCCGGGTGGATGGGCATCCGGCGTCCGATGCACCCCAAGTATTTACAGCACGCTACTCTACGCACCGCCAATGCACTCCGCAAGCCCCGCCTCCATCCGCGTCGGAACCGGTAGTAAGTGTTGTTGTGTGCGCACATCGTGACAACATTACACGGTGGCAATTGCAATTAGCGGTGGATAATGTGAAGGCGTTTTCGAAATCGACAGAGAATGAGGCGGTGCTGGCGGAGTGCATTGGCGGTGCATAGAATAGCGTGTTGCTGGGGTTTTGGCTGCATCGGACGCCGTATTCCCATCCATCCGGCACGGAATGTCCGGTTTTCACACATTTGCGTGTTAAATATAGTGTGAATATTACGTACGCGTCTTTTACGCCGGGTGGATGGGCATCCGGCGTCCGATGCACCCCAATTATTTGCAGCACGCTACTCTACGCACCCCCAACGCACTCCGCAAGCCCCGCCTCCATCCACGTCGGAACCGATAGTAAGTGTTGTTGTGTGCGCACATCGTGACAACATTACACGGTGGCAATTGCAATTAGCGGTGGATAATGTGAAGGCGTTTTCGAAATCGACAGAGAATGAGGCGGTGCTGGCGGAGTGCATTGGCGGTGCATAGAATAGCGTGTTGCTGGGGTTTTGGCTGCATCGGACGCCGTATTCCCACCCATCCGGCACGGAATGTCCGGTTTTCACACATTTGCGTGTGAAAATATATAGTGTGAATATTACGTACGCGTCTTTTACGCTGGGTGGATGGGCATCCGGCGTCCGATGCACCCCGAATCTCACCAACACGCTACTCTACGCACCCCCAACGCACTCCGCCAGCCCCGCCACTTTCCGCGCAGGTCCTACGTTCCATTGTATGTATATACATACGTACATGTACTGCTCCGAAACCAGCCCAAACTTAATGAGTGCACAAGTGTAAATGGGGGTGGGGGGGGGGGGGGGGGGTGTGGCGGCGGGGCATCCACTCACACATACCCCGGCGATGCATGACAGATATTACATGCCGTGGCGGGTCGGCGGGCCGACCCGGCGGGCCGACCCGGCGGGGGTGGGGGGGGGAGGGGGGGGGGTCTATTCAACTACACGTGCGACAGTGTCGTTTCGTGGAGCAGTATATGTGCCCGGCCTTATTTATACCGCCCCCTACCTGCGCTGCATGGTCCACCCCTACGAATTACTTAGCACAAACCGCCATTACTTAATAGGAACCTAGCACAGCCAGGCTTATATGCCCGCTTTGCCGATCAACTTCTACGCACTTTCCGTCCCTCAACCGCCGGACATGGGGGTTAAGCCGCCAGCCTCGGCAGTTGCTTAGCCAGACTTGGCATCCCGTACCGTGTCCATGGCTTCGCAGCTCTGCCGCCGGCACACGCCGAGTCCGGCGCTTGCTGCCGCGGGGTTGCGCACGCATGCACGCACGGTAATACGCCGCCGACGCCGCCACGCTTACTTCCACCACCTTCGCCAGCCGCAGCTTCGCACGCCGTTCCGCCGACATACGAAACGCACGAATCCCCCCCCCCCCCCCCCCCCCGTCCCCGCGTCATGTATAATATATTCGAGGCGACTATGCGGGGCGCAGCACACGCCGCGGCGTGGGTCGGCGGAGCGGCAGGCGGCGGGAGCCCTAATGGCCGGGCAGTATCCACACCCACACAGGCACCGCCGCTCACCTCCGACGCGGATGAACCGCCTCCCAAAGGAAACATGCCGGTTGGTGGTAAGCCCAGCAGGCGTGGGGTGCCGGCGCCGGTACCGGTGCGACGGAGCTGTCGCGTCAGGAACCGCACCGCATGTGGAGCAACACATGGCGGTGCCGGCCCCACCTATGTCTAGGGCCACCTCCTCACAACACCCCGCCACGACGGCGTCGGCCACCGCCGACGGCGCCGTTGCGGGGGGGGGGACGCCCTGCCAGACGACGATGATGCGCCTGGCTGGTGCGCCGCGTCAGGAGGCGGAGGAGGCTGTGGTCGAGGCGACTGATCGGGCTGAGGGGGTTGTCGAGGCGAGCGAGGCTGCGCTCGCGCCACCCGCCCCGCAGCCACCTGCGGGACATGCCGACTTGCTCGTCGCCATGTTGACCGGAGCACTACGAGCAGTGGCGGGAGGCGGCCACATGCACTATCATGTGCGTGTCCTGGCCGGACGCCCGCCATGCGTGGACTACGGCCAACGGACGGACTAGGAGTGTTGCTGCGACGGCACCCCGGCTTTGTGCGGCCCCAAGTACCCATGCATGGCGACCCATCAGCGGGCAGTCCCCTGCCCGACCACGGCCACGGTGAGGGCGGAGTTCCGCCATGTCAGGGACGCGTTCCACGGCGCGACTCGCGCCGCCGTGTGTGAGGCTTCCGAGAAGGCACGCGCGGCTGGTAGGGTGCGCAGGGTGAGGCGGCGGACGGCCCAGGAGATGAAGGATAGCGAGACATGCCGTCAGTGAGGTCGGGCGCAATGTCATTGGGTGGGGCACACGGACGTGTAACACTTGCACTTTGCGCGTACTGCTGGGTTACATCCAGGCGGTGTCACACTATGCAACCGGAAAGGCTGCGTTGCTATTGCAAACGATGCTACGCCTCACTCGGTAGCAACCGCTGCCCCGCCCATCCCACTCGCCTTGGCGCCGCGCTGCCCCGGCCGCCGCGCCTTGGCGCCGCGCTGCCCCGGCCGCCGCGCCTTGGCGCTGCGCTGCCCCGGCCGCCGCGCCTTGGCGCCGCGCTGGGTATCGAGTCTTCCCCTCCCTGGTGAGCGCGTCCACCTGCGCCTTGCGCTCGGGGCCGTCCTCCTCCGTCACCACATTCTGCAACCCCCACCGCGTGACGAACCACGCAGCTCCTTGCAGGCGCTTGTACATGTGCCCAAGCACCGCCAGTCGCGACACCGAACCCGCCACCGCTGGGGACGCGAGCTCCTTCTCGGTCATGATCGCCTTCACCCGGGCCTCCTCGAACAGCGGACCGGCGTTAAGAATGGAAAACGTTTCCATGTGGTGCAAGCAGTCCTCCATGACCCAGCCGGACTGCACCGTCACCTTGCCTGACCCTGCAGTCATGGAGGGGAATGCCCACGCCCACGCCCACGCCCGGGGGGAGGGGGGGGGGGGGGTTACCTTTCGACTTCTTGGACACCGCAAACGAAGGGCGCAACCCGCGTCCAAAGTTGCTGGGTATCGGGACTAAAGCCTGGCGCCGGTCTTCCTGCTTCATAGCTCGGAATCCAATGTATGTGGCCCTGCACGGTGACAAATTTCCTCCAGAAGTCCCTTCCCAAGCCAAAAAAAAACAGGTGGAACGGCGCGAGGGGGAAGAGGTTGACCATGCTGACATAGCCCATGACCACATGCACATGGCACACGCCATGGCAGCCAGTGTTCTGCTTGGCCTCCGCCAGCCGGGTTGTGTTGAACGCACGCCGGGCAAGGTGCGTGATTCACTGGACAAGTCATCGCCTTCATGGACGGTTACCAAGCGAGCATCCCCGTCCGCATCCACAGGGGGGTGCTCCTGGGCAGCCGCCATATATAGCCTCCACAACCTGCCACGCCGACCGGGCGGGTGCGTGTGATTCCATACAACCGCAGTTGAGTGGTGCCACCAGCACGCAGGCCGGGCCCACTCACCTCTGAACGCAGAAGGTCCACAATGTCACCGTCCTCGAAAACAGCGCGCCACTGGGTCGCCCCGCCGTAGTCCTCCAACACCCACTCGGTAACGACGCCGGTTATCACGCCGTAGTGCCATACTCCCCGGAACTTCTTGGCGATGACCTTCATGTAGAAGTCACCGGGATCGCCTTTCCACGATCCCGCCCTCATCGGCAGCTTCCACGTCCGCCGGCGGCCACGCAGGCGCGTCGATGTCCATACCGTCTTCGCCAACGGGGTCTTCCCCCACACCCATCACATCGTCCTCCGAGACCGGCGCCGGCGGGCCGTTTCCGACGGCTGCATCTACTCCTGCTGCCGCCGCTGCTGTTGCTGCTGCTGCCGCCCTGCTGCTGCTGCTTGTAAGAAGGCGGCCTTGCGGTGCAACTTAGCCGCACGCTTCAACGAGTGGCTACAGTTCGGGTATTTCCGGAAGTGCCGCTCTCGCGCCGTCCTTTCACTACTGCCCGTCACGATGCCGTGGCAGTGCTTGCATGTGTACACGCCATTCTTCGACACACTCGATATCCATCCCTCTCCCGGCATGCCTACCTGCTGCCGCACGCGCGCGGGGGGGGGGGGGGGGGGGGGGGGGGTTGAGAGTTGGGGTGGATGTAGCCCACCACCGGCAGGGAGCACAAATGCGAGTGCGCGGCTGTCCGCGCTTGGTTCAGCGGTGAGCGGCGGTGACCGCCAGGCGACCCCGTACTTCATGCGCGTGCTGGGGCGTTACACAATCATCAGCGGTTAGGGCGGCTGCATTAAAACGCGCACCTACGAACACCACCTACCACCTACCGTACCACCTACATCCGCCCACACCTCCGCCCGTCGTGCCGCACATCGCCGCACACCGCGGGGTCAGCGATGTGCAGCGATGTGCAGCGAGTACGTGCAGCCGCCTGTACTTAGCCCGGGTACTCCGCGTCGGTGCGCGACACGCGAGCCCGCGTGGGCATATCAATTTGATGAAATTATCGAAACGAGAAATTCATATAGTACTTTACAGGTCGCGCGCGATAAAACCCCGCGCGACGTAAAAACCCGTCGTCGCTACTCGGTATGAAATCCACGTCCCTCGTCCGTCCCGTATCGTCCCCGTATGTCGTCGTTCGTCACCAGTAGGGCACACTTGCGTCACATCTGAATCTCACAGTGCCTCCAGTCCCCCTTGGGGATTTTACCGCAAGAGCTCAGGCGGGCGAGATGGAGGCAGCATCGATGGACCGCGGCCGAGGCCGGCGGACCGCCACAACCGGCGCGGTGGAGCGATCAGCGCCGCGACTACCTATGGGATATTTTCAGCGATGGTGGCAGGTGGAGCCAAGACGCAGCACGACGACCGAAGATTGAGCGGTGCCAATGCATTACCAATGTACATGAAACCTTTTCGGCGGGGCGAGTATTGTATTCGTGATCCCCGTACTGCCAATTAGTGACGGGTAGAGTGCCCACCTCATTATGAAGCCGAGAGTTGTTGGCCTGGTCCAAAAATGCCTTCAGCTCCTTGTGCACACATCACTTGCCGCGGTGACACGTACGAGATTCCGGGATCTGAATACGGTATGAATAATATTGGTCCGCGCGCGGCGTGCCCCTGCGCCGCATGGTCCGCATCGCCGCCCGCAGTATTCGCCCGGCATTGCGGGCGGCGCATCGCCCATACGCGAGCACACCTACCCTTGGCCCTTGGCACTACAACCGAGCCAAAGCCGACAAAGCCGCAACGTTTTCCGCCGCCCACAACAGCAGCGTCACCTTCCTTGCCAGGACCCGCGGGTCCAACCGACGCCCTCCCTTACTTGCCGAATCCGCGCATTCGACACGGTCACGCGCCGCCCGGCACACACCCCACAGCACACCGCGCCAGGTACTACCGTCGGCGTCGCCCAACTGCTCCGCCACCACCTGCCATTCGCCCGCCGACAGATCGGGACTCTTGCTGCCCGGCACCCCCTACCCCACCGCACGCGTCGGAAGCATCATACCGTCGGCGTGGTCTCCTTGCTCGATTTTGCAAGCCGTCGGGCTTCGTAAGGCGACAGCAGCAGGCGTGCGACTGTAACTACGGTGGAAGGACTGTGAGGATAGACGAAACGGCGTTGTGGCGTTGCAGCTTTTGATACAGCGGTGGCGGCTGGCCTGCGGCTCAAGGCGGTGCGCGGCGGGGTGATTGCCGGGATCGAGACAGTCGGCATCGTGTCTACCGACGGTTGCCGCTTCATCTTCCGAATAAATATATATTCAAATGTTATTATCCGTTGTTGGGCCGGCGACGCCGCGCGCACATTTTTGCTCGCATCTTACATGACGCAGTGTGTCTACAGTAGCGGCGTCCCGGCACACATATCAGCGGAAGAGCGTGGGTTCGCAAAAGCCAAATAGCGATCTAACGCGCTTGTGCAGTTATGTATTATCCGTCTGGGCTCCGGTGCATATACGGGCAGTGGAATTATCGCCCGGAGGCATTGACTGATGACGCATCACAAATAGACGGCTGTCGGGAATTTCTAGCAAGCGCTTTCGACGGTACGTGCATGAGCATTTTTGTATCAAGAAGCAGTGTCAGCCTGTCAGGTACTAGCGCGTAGGTGACAAATTTTAAACGGCGGTGCCTGGCCGTGTTTCCCCACCCTTCTAGCGTTTTTCCACCTATTTTGATTATTCAATTCTGGTATTATTCTACTCTCCCATATTTTACTCGGAGTGATCCTCCTAATTTACCCGTATCGCGTTCGGAATGTCGTATAATCAACGTCATATAGTATTGCTGTGCCTCGGGCCGCATTCCTGTAATGCTATCCAACTTCAAACAATGCACGTATACTTTTCCTACATAATGTATGCTTATATAGAGGAAAATGTATAGTTTTCCTAAATTAATGGACAATACAAACTCAAACAATGTAGTTAAGGCTTTCCGAAATCGATTCGCAATACGACTCAAGGATAATATATGTGTCTGTCAGTTTTCCTTCAAAAAATCCAAACTGTCAACGCATTTTCTATTTGCTGTTCAATTCCTTATTGCCCAACTTCCATCCTAATAGACTGGTTGGTTCGCGCTCCTACTTCCCGGAAGCTAAAAGCTGGTCTTGTCTGCGATTTGCAGTGGCAGAGTTCGCCCCGGGGCATCGGCCGCGGCCGCCCCAGCACTCGACCTCTTGGACCAACTGCAGTTGTAGGTCTGGCATAGCCCTTAGACCAGTGCCTCATTCGATCCCCGAAGGGTAATAAGTGCATCAACCGGGAATCGAACCCGGGACCTCTCGGATGAGAGACCACCGCTTGACCGAGCGGACAAGGAATGCACCTTGTGGATTTGCAGATATCCGTCGCCTGTGGGAGGGGAGGAAGTATGAGGCGGGTGCCCACCACTTGCGGGGCGACCGACCAGGCTATGCATGCATGGGTGATCAATCATGGAACCGGCACCGGCACGCGCTCGCCCGCTTTCTTGCACCATCACGGTGCGACGGCTCCATCACAGGCACTCCCTCTTCTGCCGCCTCGCGTGGCTCTGCTGCTCCAACGTGCCCCGGGCAAGGGGGGCAAGGCGCCGCCTAGCCCTCCCACCTCTGCCCGCAATGAGTAGCCGCATGTCAGCGGAATTCACCACACTTATACCCCCCCCCCCCCCCCCCCCCCCCCCCCGCACACACACCACAGCAACACGCACACATGCCACCGGGGCCCATCTCATCCCATCCCCTCCTTCTCCTGGCTGCCGTCAGCCGTTCAGTCGCACCAGGGGCAGGGGTCTCCATGCCGCCCCATCTGCTGCACTATCTCCACCCCAGCCAGCCGCCGCCGCTCGGGCACAGACCCACCGGCGCAAAGCGGCTACAAAGCCAACCACATCCAACCGTGCAGCCGCAATCTGGAGGAGCCGCTCAGTCCGCTGCCCCATGGCGCCGTGCCGCTTCCGTTCCGCCAAGTCACGACACTCGCCTGCATCCTAGGGACGGCCCTACCCCCTCGCCCACTGCAGCAGCCCCAGATGGCCTCCGCGAGCTGCCTGGTTGCAGTTCTCAGGCCCCCAGCGGCAGCCCTGCTCGTGCGCCCACTGCGACGCCGCGAACCGCCTCCCCTTGGTCGCCATGGCGCAGGGAGGATCGTTTCAGGGACAGCCCTGCTCCCTCGGCCACCGCAACACATGCAGGTGCCCCCTTACTCCGCAGCCGCAGCGCTGGTCTCCTGCAGCCCTGCCCCATTGCCCACTGCAGCGGCTCCAGATGACCTCCGCGAGCTGCCCCATCCCCCCCCATGCTTCGGTCCCGGGTGATGAAAATCGCCGCTGGCGATGCTTCCACAGGGCCCCTAATGCGCGGCGGACGCAGGGAACTGTTTGGAACTGTCTCGCATCCAGACGGCCGCTTGAGGGGCATGCCGGATAGGCATGCCAGTCACTCCGCCACGATGCTGTCCATGTCGCGCTCGATCATGTCCAGCCGCTCCAGCAGCGCCGCCGGGTCCGTGCGCTCGTGCTCCGTCTCCGCCAGCGCCTCCTCCCGCCGCCGGCGGATGTCCAGCCCCCGCCGCACCTCCAGCGAAAACACCCGCACGGGCAGGCTGCTGCCGCCTTTGCCCGCCTGGGTCACCACCTCCTCCCGCAGCAGCTCCACTTCAAAGTCCGCCCGCAGCCGGTCAAACACCTCTGCCTCCACGCTCGGGCGGCGCTCCGCGTGCGCCAGCAGCACCGTCGTTGCTGGGCCGCAGGTGAGCAGCAGCGTGCGGCACAGCGGGCCAAAGAGGTGCTGCCAGTACGTGCAGTCGCTGAGGAGCACGACGTCGGGCGGCGTGTCACGTGCCGGCGGCGGCTCTGTCCAGTCCAGCTGGTAAACCCGGCACCGCGCACCCCCGTTGGCCTCGCCGCCAACACCCGCCTGCTCTGCCTGGGGTGGGGGCGGCACCCGGGAGCGTTTTTGTAGTGTCGCGGTGTCGCAGACTGGCAGATAGCTCTGCGCCGGCACGATGGCGTCCGGTTTGTATCCACAGTCTTGCAGGGAGACGCGGTCGGGAGGCTCACTACTACCTGTCTCAGCCTCGTCCACTTGTTGTTTGTTGCCCGTTGTGGCGCCCATGCCGCCTCTGTCCGCGACAGCGGTGCTGGTTTGAGGAGGAGGGCCGTCACTAGGCGGGCCGGCATTGGCCTCTACGTTACGCCGGAGGTGCGCCACCACCTGCTCTGCCCCGTCCGTGAGCTCCACCGCCGAGGCGCCGAGCGCGGCCGCCACCAGCCCGCACAGCCCGCACCCCGCGCCAAGTTCAAGCACGCGCTTGCCGTGCACCAAGGCGGGCGAGGCGACCAGGAGGTCCGCCAGCACCCGCGCCGCGGGCCACAGCTGCCAGCCGACGCCGAGCGACCGGCGCTGCTGCAGGCATAGCCGCTGCCGCCCGCCCACAAGGTAGACAAACTCCTCGTCCGATTCGCGAGTGTTTGGGGGGCGGCCCGCGGTGTCGCCGGCGGGTGTGCGCATCGAAAGGCGCGACGCCTGCTGCGGCCTTGCGCTGGGGAGGGGGGGTGCCTGGGCAGCGACTGGTGGTTTCGCGCCGAAACCAACACCCTACTCAGCATTGTTTTCGTCGCGTCAGCAGCGACCACCCATCGGTGCTCGGCGCTGTTGATGAGGTCGTCGTTTCGTCGAGCTCGTCAAACGCTCGTCGCTGCTCGGGTTGTTTTTTCTCGGCGGTAGTGCGCGAGTTGCTGCCCTGCCTGGGTTGTTTATTGATCTAGTCGCTGGGTACTCGTGCGTAGCGACGGGGTTGCAGATTGTAGTCTTATAGAGCTTGTAACCTTGGTCGCTGCTTTTATTAAATTGTCAGAAACCCAGCGGATGCACACCAATGTGTATGTTCTTCGGGCTGCCAAACCCTGGTGGCCTTCCTCGAATAGTCAGGCAGGGCGGCAGAGCATTCTCTTCGATCGGCGGCGCCATCATCAGCGGCCGGCCGCCGACATGGGCACAAGTGCGCGCGTTGTCAAAATCACTGTTCGGGGTTATTGCCACGCCGCCGACGGCAGCCGAGGCGGGTTGTCCTTGTAGGGCTATCTTGGGGTTTTATTAGGTCCTGCTTGTTTCAACTCCTCTTTTTTTCTCCGCCCCCGGGACAGGACTGGCACCAGTGAAACCCTTGCAGCGTCTCTACGACGGCCGTTGAGGCAGCAATCCAGTTACGGAAAGCCCTGGGTAGGCGACGCTCCGTTATAGTCATCAAGAAAATTGCCGAAGCATTTCGCAAGACTAATTGGAGGCCAACTCCTCTTGTTCCGTGCTTTCTCTGGACGCTATCCCTACATGGCTACATGCAACATCGTCAGCCGAGCGGCGGCGCCCGCCGATGGTCGTCCCACGCGCGGCCGATCGCTGCCGCCGCCGCGCCGGCCTTCGTACTACCTGTATCTCGACAAAGGCAACGACGACCCCCGCGAGTAGTGAAGCCCAGCCGCAACGGACTAACCTACCCGCCAAGCAGTCGGACGGCAGCGCTCGTGTAGGCAGCATGGCGAAGGCGACCAAGCGCACCACCAAGTTCCTGCGCAAGGTGGCCAAGGGGTCGGCGAGCAAGCGGAAGCGCTTCACGCCACGCAAGGGCGGGGCGGAGCGGGATGGCGGCGCCGCCGAGGAGCGCGACGCCGCCGAGGACGAGGCGCCGCAGGGTACGGCGGCCCTGCCGCCTTGTCGGCGTACCGCACCCACGGACGGACCTGGCAATCTCTCGTGGCGGTGGCGCCAGGCGAAAGCTGCTGGCTTGGCCTGGTTTGCTTTCGGTTGTGGAGTTGGCTTTGAGGGGCATCGGTGGTGGATGAATGACTGAATATGTTACGCATGAGCAAGGGTTGGGTGCCTGTGCATACTGGGCGCATTAGGCATCACTCATAGGAAGGAGGGGGCGATTTTGGAGGGAAGGTGACTGTTTGTGTACGTAGGTTCGTTTGCTTGAGAAGAGGGGGGGGGGGGGGGGGTAGCCCACTCAGGTCAACCATCTGGCATGGGGTGGTGGGAGAAGGTTCAGTCTGCCCCGTGCGTGCGCCATCTTGCGCCCCCGGGACGGCCCTGTCCTGACAGCCTGGGCTACAATGTGCAGCCAAGAAGAGCGTGGAGGAGATGAGCATGGACGAGTTCCTGGACGGCGGCTTTGACGCGGTCAGCGACGAGGAGGGCGAGGAGGAGGACGGTGAGGACAGCGGCGAGGAGGAGGAGGAGGAGGGCGAGGGGGAGGAGGATGAGGAGGACGAGGAGGGCGAGGGCGAGGACGCGGGAGTGGCGCAGGTCGAGGCGGACACTGACGACGGTGAGTGAGGCGGCACTCCGCTGCTGGCTGCTCGTGGCGGCGCAGCATTGGGGCGCTTGCGGGGCGGGCCACGGGAGGGGGAGATGCCGTGCTGACTTGGGACCGCTTCTGGGGTACCACAGAGGACGTGGGCGAGGTGGGCGCGCAGAACGCCAAGCTATCGTCCGCCATCTCTAAGCACAAGCAGGACTTGGACGCGCTGCGGGAGCGGGACCCCGAGTTTTACGCCTACCTGCAGGTGCGCCCGCATTCCAGAGGGAGGGGGGGTGTCACAGGAAGGGCATGGACTAACGCCAGGGGGGCGCTTGGCAACAGGCGACCGACAAGGACCTGCTGGCTTTCGGCGGCTCGGACGACGAGAGCGGCGAGGAGGAGGAGGAGGAGGAGGAGGAGAGCGATGCAGAGGAGAAGGAGGCCGAGGAGGAGCAGGCGGGCGCCGAGTCTGACGGTGCGCCCTCCGCCCCTCCCTCCCAATGGCCCCCTCTCTCCCCTCTCCCCCCCCCCCTCTCTCTCTCTCTCTCTCTCCCTCTCTCTGCCGCCGTCCCCATCGCCACCCCCCCCCCCCCCCCCTTCCCGCGCCACCCTGGACCACCCACACCCCTCCAAAGGTACTCGGGCCACTGGCATCCGCCCAGATGAGTGGCGTCCGCTCAGAATTGGAGGCACAGCAAACCCCCAGCCGCCGTGGGCGGCCACCCCGTCAAGCCCCCGGGTTGCCGGCGGGGATCGCCCAGGCGCACATGCTCCCCCCCCCCCCCCCCCCCCCAAACCCTTCTCCCCTGTCCTCTTCTTCTCTCACCCACACGAGGATTAGCTGCAACGTCTCAGCATCCCGGAAGAGGTGAGTAGGCGTAGGCTGTGGGAAGGCACTTTCACGGCATGCAGCCCGGGGGCTGATGCGGCGGTCCTCTTGCCGGCCCGGGTGTCCGTCGCGGATGACCTTCCCTGAGGGCGTGGATTTGGGATGTTAAGCATGCTGATGGGGCGTGTGGGGCATCGTGCATGGGGCGCACACGTCTGAGGGCGGCACGCTGCGCTTGCGTCGCAGTACCCCAGTCAGCCCTACCCCCACCCGTGCAGTATACCCGGGCCATTGCCACCTGCCCTGCGTGATCCTGATCCCCACACCCCTCTCCTCCCCCCCACCCCCTCCTCCTCCTCCCTCCTCCCTCCTCTCGGCTCTCCTTGCCGCAGAGGAGGAGGACGCGGAGCCGGCGGGGAAGCGGCGTGCGGACAAGGCGGAGCGCGTCATCACGACCGCCGTGGTGGAACACTGGTGCAAGTGCGAGCCCGCCCCACACCGCCCCGCCCTCCCGCAGGCTGCCGTAAAAGGGATCTGTCAGTGTGTGTGTGGGGGGGGGAGGGGGGGGGGGGGGAATTAGGGGGGCCTTCGCGGCGGTTGGTGTGTCGGGCTGGCGGCACTGACTCGCACCCCGTGTGACTGGTGTTGCAGGCAAGCAAAGGCCGGCAAGATCCGCTCGCTGCGCTTCCTCATGCAGGTCTGCCGCCTGCCGACACATGCTCCCCTCCCCCCCCCCTCTCTTCCTCCTCTGCTCCCTCAGCCACTAGCCAGCCAAATCCTATGCATGACCTATACGTCCAAGCCATAAGTCCCAAAATTTGATGACAACCATGCAGTTTCGGACTCGAAACCCATCAGCAGAGCGTATTGGTGTTTTCCCGCCCCTCAGGACAGGACTGGCAAATCGTTTGACATCCACCTTGAATACGCGAGCCACTCTCAAGCCCTAAAACAATCAACGGATCGCAAACCCTAATTGCAATCCCGACGCCTGTCGCCTACACCTACGTCCAATATACCACAAATGGCGTCGGCCTAAATCTGGTACATCGCCAGCCTAAATCATCATCAATCCCTACATTCTAATAAATCTTCAGCCTAGAATAATCTGACACATTGTCTGCCTAAATCCAGCCCTAAATCAGCCCTAAATCCTACAACGACCTTTATCAAGCAGATGGGCGGCATGCCGCGTGCGATGTACCCCGCCAGCCCGTGGTGGCGCTGCCCTCCGCGGCCCTGACACCGCGGGCGCTGACGCAGGCATACCGCTCCGCGACCCACTTTGGCGACGGCGAGGAGGTGGACGACGTCAAGATCGCGTCCTCCAAGTGCTTCAACTCCATCATGCTCTTTGTGCTCAAGCAGGTGGACGCCATCTTCCGCGGCATGCTGAGCATGGGCGAGCCGGCGGACGACGCGCCGGGGGACGCCGCCAAGCTGCCCAAGAACAGCCGGTGCGCCGCGGCCCTCAGAAAACCCTTAAACCTCCAACCCCTAAAACCCTCGGGGGACCCCGCTTTCAAGCCTTGCTGTGTGCTGCGGCATCTCGGCATGTGCCAATCACCCCCAGTCGGGATGCCTGTTGCTTGCTGCCTGGGGGAGATGTAGAGGCGGGAGGGGTCAAAGCAAGTATACGCGGGTGCCGACGCACCCATAAGAACCCTTACATGATAAGCCGCAATTCGGGCATGCATGCAACCTATAAGAACATTGGCAATGGTTTCGCGACAGTCTCGCCCAGACTTGACCTCCGGGAGGTCCGTGTTCGCAGTGTTCTCATAGCCGCGCCGGCGCCCATAGACAGTACCAAGTGTTACTGGTGGTTGCGTTGGACCTCTTGTAACATTAGCCGCTTCAAGGATAACGTTGGCGTCATGCCCGCCCAAGCCTCTACACAGGTCCACTCTCACAGTCTAACTATGGCGTGAAATGCCCCTTGGCTGCCCCTGATATGACCTTCGGGCTCGGAGGGTCGAATCCACGTACCTACCTACCTACCTACAGGTTGGAGGTGGAAACAACGAAACACGCCGGCAGTGGCGATACACTCCGTGTTTCATTCCCCCTTGAACTTTGGCAGCAGTGGTTTCGGAGCAGCGGTATGCATTGTGCGATTGTGGTGTGCGGCAATGACAACCCCCGTGCGCCAATGTCGCCGCGCAGCTGGAAGAAGGTGCAGCCGCTGGTGAAGAGCTTCCTGGGCAACAGCCTGCACCTGCTAGGCACCACCACCGACCCCACGCTGGTGGCCTTTATCCTGCGCCGCGTGCGCGCGAGCATGCCGCTGCTCGGCGCGTGCGAGCGGCTGCAGAAGATGTACCTCAAGGTGCGGCGGGCAGATGTATCCGGGCTCCAGCCATGCCGATGAGCGACTCGACTGGGAAGCGAGCCGCCTATGACCTGAGCCCCATGATGATGTGTGTCGTACCTTCATGCATGCATGTGTGTGTGTGTGTGTGTGTGTGTGTGTGCGAAACAACAGTATGGGTATGTACGTTTGTGCATGTGTGTGCATGTGTGCATAGATTGGAAATAGAGGGGGAAGCTACCCACTACAGTGCCAATGTAGTGCGGTTGCCGACGGACCTATAAGAGCCTTCGTACTTTAAGCCTCAAATTTGGGTTGCATTCGGCCCATGATTATGTTTTCTATAGTCCTGCTATGGGTTCGTCTAGATTCGACCTCTGACAGGTTGGGCAGGTTCCTATTGGCAGTACTCTTTTTCCCGCGCCGGCATCCGTACCATCGAATACGGCCGATGGCCAATTTGCGTCGCTGGACCACAATGGAATACCCACTTGGCCCTGCGGAGCCCCGTTGTTATCTCATTCGATGTTGCAGAATGATGTGGACTAAGAGGGCGCCGCACTTGTTGTGTTTGCCCGGCGCGCAGGCGGTGCTCGGCATCTTCGGCTCCAGCGACAGCAAGGCGCGCATCCAGGCGATCCTGTTCCTGCGGCAGGGCGCGCTGCTGCTGCCCGACCCCGCGCTGGACACCATCCTCAAGGGCGCCTACAAGCAGTTCACCACCAACGCCAAGTTTGTCAACGCAGGTGCGTCCCCCCACCCTCTCTTCCTTGCCGCCACCTCACGCTCATAGATGACAGCGTGTAGGTGGCAAAGTTAAACGGCGGTGCCTGGCCGTGCTTTTGCCACCCTTCTAGCGTTTTTCTTTCTTTCTTACCTAGTCTTTAACTATTCTTACATCATTGCTGAAGGTCCATCGTGATAGACTATTTAGACGTGACATTAAGGGTTATGTGATCATTCATGTCTCTACCCGATTACACGGCTTAGTTTGTATTCCTTACCAAACGCGCTGTGTACTCCTTAGCAGTACATGTACGCGTCGTATGCGCGCAGTTATCTGTAAAGATTGCAATCAAATTCGATCTGCTACGGATTGCACCTAATACCAGGAGTACACGCCCTGCTTAATACGCGTTATCACTGTCAGTGTACTTAAAGTAATCTTATCGTCGTACCTGGGTATGCAGCCCGGTATCGCCATCTAATTCCAAACAATGCACGTATATTTTTCTGAATAAGTAGGCACTAAATTATAAAATGTACTTGAGTGCTTCCCGAAATCGATTTGCAATACGAGTAAGATGTGTCTGTCAGTTTTCGTTCAAAATAGACGAAACTATCAATACATTTTCCATTCCATTTCATTTCTATTTTATTTATAATCGTCAAACTTCCATCCTGGTAGACTGTCGAGTCCCTGCGCCTCGCGGAAGTATATATCGCCATCCCTGCCGTTTCGCCGCCCTTGACATCTTTACGTTGCCATGCGCGCGTGGCTCAACCTACCCCTCCCGACCTCCCTCTCCCTGCGCGTCTGCCGCGCAGGCAGCGTGCCGCACATTTCCTTCATGGCCTCGTGCATCAGCGAGCTGTGGGGCATCAACGCGGACGCCTCGTACATGCACGCCTTCGGCTTCATCCGCCAGCTGGCCGTCACCATGCGCGCCGCGCTCAACACCAAGACCAAGGACGCCTTCCTGGAGGTCTACTGCTGGCAGTACATCAACTGCCTGGAGCTGTGGGCCAAGGTGCTCGGCGCACACGCGGGCGACGAGGGCCTGCGCCCGCTGGTGTACCCCGTGGCGCAGCTGCTCATGGGCGCGGTGCGGCTGGTGCCCACGCCGCGCTACTTCCCACTGCGCCTCCGCCTGCTCTCCGCGCTGGCCAGCCTCAGCACCGCCACCGGCTACTTCCTGCCGCTGGCGCCGCTGCTGCTGGAGGTGAGCGTGCCCCGATGGAACCCCTCTCCCCCCCCCCCCCCCCCCCCCTTTGAGAAGACCCCTGGACCCCCCCTCCCCCCTCCACCCTCACCAAATAAGTCCAGCCACACACTGACTGAAATCTGCGCCGACGCTCAGACTGATACGGCGCTTATAACAATGCACACAGCAACGCCGCGTGCTCGCACTGTCCAGATGCAGCTGTGTCCCTCTCTCCCTCGCCAACGTCGTGGCGAAGTAGTAGTCAGCACATTTTCCCCTTGGGTCATGCTTAGTAGGTGTCTCCCTCTCCCCTCCCCCTCCTCCTCTCCCTTTCTCCCTCCCCCTCCCCCTCCCCCTCCTCCTCTCCCTCTCTCCCTGTGCGGTAGCCGGCGCGGTGATACGACCACTGCGAATATGAACCCGCCCAACCTGTCAGAGGTCAATGCAGACGAAAGTAAAGCAAGTGTTCCTGTAGGTGAGTGGGCACCCGTGGTTCATGGATCAAGACAGCTACGCGTGCCCAGTTAAAGTACTAGTCACCGCCATGAGAGGGAAGCGTTGGCGTCCCGTTATACTGGGCATGTCGACATTCATAATTTGGGGGGAAGGGGGGGGGGGTCAGTGAGTGAATGACGGACTGGATGATGCGTGCATAATACGCACAAAATGAGGTGAATAATCATAGCATCTGTTCGAGGCGTATGAGCACGGCAACTGACGGGCAGCGGGGCCGCACCCACGCATCCGCACGTCCGACATCCGCCCACTTTGCCAGTCCACCTCGTACCGGCAGTGCGCTACCTGTGGGCTGGTGGCGCCCCCCCCCCCCCCCCCCCCCCCCCTTGGGTTTAAACCACTCTTAAAACCCTAAAAACCCCTTCCCAACCTTCAAACCCCTCCGAAGCCGGTGGTCTCTTCCCCTCCTCTCCCCTTTCCTCGCTTCGAAACTGACGCGACTGCCGGCGCGGCTCAGGTGCTCAACTGGGCGGAGCTGAGCAAGAAGCCCGCGCCCGGCGGGCAGCTGCCCAACCTGGGCCTGCAGCTGCGCATCAGCAAGCGCCTGCTGCGGAGCGCGGTGCTGCAGGAGGAGGTGGTGGCCAGCGTGATGGAGATGCTGGCGGCCCACCTCGCGCAGTGGGCCAACCACGTCGCCTTCCCGGAGGTCAGCAACACCACCGCCATTGCGCTGCGCCGCTTCGTCAAGGGCTGCGCGGTGGAGCGCTTCCGCCGCTCCGCCAAGCAGGTGCGCGCGTGTGCCCCGCCCGCCCCCCCCCCCCCCCCCCCCACCTGCCCCCCCCGCCCCCCCCCCCCCTGATTGATTGCTCAGCGGCCAACGGTGTCTGCCTGGCAATTCCGTGTTGGGATACAGTATACAATCTTTGATTCCTTACTAAGTATTTTTGTGGTATACCCTGTTTACATTATAAGATGTATAGCTATAAATATTCCATATGTACATATATACATATATGTGTATATATACAAATATATATTTGTAAATGTACATAATTATGTTTTTGTTAATTGATCGTCTTATGTAATGGGATTTTGATTTGGATAAATTTATTTTGATTTTTATAAAACCTTCATATATTAACGAACTTCATATATAAATATGAACTTTTCGCTTTATGAAATACGTCATCACGGCGGTAAAGTGAGAAAAAAGCAATGTCGCGACAACACCTCAGTGGCATGGTTTCGGAGCATTTTCACTCGAAAATACCTGGAACACCTCCGCCACTAGACTGTTGCGAGTAGTCGCGGACGGTAGATATATACACCCAACCACAAAAGTCGCTGACCCGCTCGATCTATAACGGTCGTCTGTGTGTTCTGCGGTGGCAGGTTCTGGATGCGGTGGAGAAGACGGCGGCCGCCGTGGTGCGTCGGCGCGAAGCGACGGAGTTCAGCCCGAAGGACCTGGCGCAGGTGTCGGCCTTCATGGAGGCGGGCGACGCCAGCGGGCCCAAGGCCAACGCGCTGCAGCGCCTGGCGGCGGAGCTGACGGAGAAGGGGAAGCAGCGCCGCGCGGTGGTGGCGGCGTCGGCGGTGGAGGTGGACGAGGACGACGACGAGGAGGACGGCGGCGGCGGGGAGGAGGAGGACGGCGAGGGGCTCGAGGCGCCGGCGGGCTTTGGGGACGGCGGCTCGGAGGAGGAGGAGTCTGAGGAGGAGGAGGGCGGCGCGGAGGGGGTGGCGACGCCCTTCAAGCCGGCGGTGCCTTCCTACTCCAACATGGCCAGCGAGGACGAGGTGGGCGAGGACGAGCTGCAGGCGTACGAGCTGTCGGACGAGGACGAGGACGAGGCCGTGTTTGGCGCCGGCGTGACGAGCAAGGCCAAGGCCAAGGGCGGCGCGGGCAAGAAGCGTGGGCGCGGGGCGCCGGAGAGCAACGGCAAGGCCAAGGCCAAGGGAAAGCCGGCGGCAAAGGGGCACTCGCCAGGTGGCGGCAAGGGGAAGGGGAAGGGCAAGGGGGATAGCGGCCCAAAGCCCGGCGGGAAGGCTGGCGGCAACAAAGGCAGCAACAAGAAGGCCAGAAAGTAGAGGGCGGGGAGGCGTGCAGCCGCCGGTGAGCCGGAGGCGTGGGTGTGCATCATCAGCCCCTGTTCGCCTATCATCTAATAGCCTCCCGTTTATCATCCCGCAGCCTCGCACAGTGAGCGCGTGGGTTTAATCATTGTGGCTTTTGCCCGGTCCATCCAGTGGCCTTGTATGTCTTTGTGGAGCAGTCTTGCGTGTCCTCAGTTGCATTGGCTGTTGAAAGATGTATTAAAGTGTATGCGCTGATGCGGGCTGTCCTTGTGGCTCTGCGGGGGGCGTTCTGAATGGGCCGCGGGTTGCGGGCTGGGCCGAATCATGCCGGCATGTGGCGGACCCGCCGACGCGAGGCGGTGGTTTCGGAACCCTACTGCCCAGACTCAGGTGCTCCGAAACCGTAACCGGGCAGCGTCGCGGTTTCGGAGCACTTGTCGAACAACGCCTAGCAGCAGCCCGACCTTCGCGAGGTTACTGGTACCATTACCGCATTATCGGGCGCCGGAAGTAGACGAGCAGTCGCCACGCCTGCGCGTGACACCCGAGAGAGCAGGCTGCTTATAATATAGTCGTTGCAGTTCGCAATGCGCGCCCGCGCGGAGAGGTGTAAATGGGGCGAGATCGGCGGAGGCCCGTAGGGCCTTAGCTCTCGCGGTCTGTCGCGGAACAGTCCGCCATACTCATCGCCAACTCGCAATAAGTGTGACGCCGTCCGCCATCGCCGCCGCGTGAACTCCCGCTAGGCTCCAGCACGCCGACCCGGACATCAGCACTGAGTCACCGAGAAGCGCCGCCATCGGTCCGTCGGGGCTGTCTTTCTGGTTGCGGGACTATCCGGTTACAACGCCGCGGGTGGCGTAGCTTGTGCGTTCAGATCGCGCTTCGTTGCCGGCGGGCGCGATGGCGTCTCGGCATGTGGCGGACGCGCCCAAGCGATGCCGTGATTTCGGAGCGCTGCTTTCGACGAGGCGGCGGCAACTCAGCGAGGCGGAGGCGAGTATGCGGTTTCGGAGCACTTATTGTCGTCGTTATCTCAGCGGCGTTCCGACTGGTTTCGCGCGGCGACGCCGAGGCTATACTACCGCGCCGCATCGGGAGCCGGAAAGCTTCGCAGCGCGCGCGCCTCGACGACGCACGGTCGCCACGTCTACCTGGCACCCGATGACCGGAGGCATCCCGCTGCCCTAAGTGGCTCGCAGCGCGCACACAAACGGGCAGCTGCGAGCGGGGCGAGGTCGACCCTCGGCGGACCACCTCTCACGGTTTCGTGCGGAACAACCGCCCCTGCTCACTTGCCCGGCGGATTTCGACATCGCAGGAAAGCACTTCACCAGACAGCACTGAGTCCCCAAGCAAAGGCAAGCAGTAATCGATCTTTCGGAGATTCCTTTCGCATCCCATCTTGATCTTGTCTGCGCGGTGCCGCTTTCGGGAATATATTGGTTTTGCGATCCGATTAAAACGCGCCGCGTTTCTGATGGCTAGCTATAACGCTAGCTCCTCGTCATCGGCAGGTGGAGGACGTGCCGAGGCTAGAAAGTGGTTTCGGAGCTTCATCAGTGCTCCTGCTTTCGAAAAGACCGATGAGGGGACGCGAGGCGCCGCGAATGTTCGGAGCACACGTAATTCCCGAAGCGCCGCTGCTGTAGTGTCGTACCTACAGATATCGCGACGTCGCAGCTTTGGTTGCGTCACGGCAGCAGCGACGGATGGTAAGGGCAGCGTAGCGAATCTCGTGTCGCCGTCCAGGCGATGCACTTGGCGCTCCATACGGGAGGCGGCCTTCGTTAATCCATATTGTAAAGTCACGCCGCCGGATGATAAGCGTGAGTGAGGCTACTACAGTACAGGGTCGGGCAGCCGAAACTCTCAGCAGAGCGGCACGCTGAGCACTGCAACCGGCCGCCCGCCCAAGCTGAGCACTGCAACCGCCCGCCCAAGACTCCAAGTCCGCCTCGCTAGGTGAAATGTGCCATGTACCATGCGGCGTAAAATCGATCGGTGGTTCGTTTCCACTGGTGGGCCGTTTGCAGGCCAAGACTGCTGATTTACGTCGAGATGGGCACTGGCTTCGCATTCGAGTTGCACCTTGTCGTCGCAGGGGAGCGCGACGGCATCCGCCCCGCAGGAGGCGGACCTGCCGAGGCGAGGCGCCGCGCATTTTCGGAGCGCTGCTTTCGACGCGGCGCCTGCGAGGCGCCGAGGCGCCGCGGTCTAGTCAACACGACGCCATGACGTCGACCGAGTCACCTCTGGCGGCGGGACCTGTCGGGCAGTGATGGCTCTGCCCTCTCCATCGCCGGTTGTCACACTGGCTGTCGCTGTGCTAATGTCGAAACAGCTGCTGACGTGAACGGCACTGAAGCGCCTGCTAATATAGTCGATGGGCGCCATGATGCCGAGCTTGCTGCTGCGTGAATTCGAGGCAACGAGCCGCGTATAAGTATCGACAGGTGAGCATGGGTGGGGGCTTGCCCAGCGGATAGACTCGCAGGTATCTTCTGACGTCAGTTGCTCCAACAAACAAATGAGAAAAGAGGCTCTCTCTCTCTCTCTTTCTCTCTCTGCGAGTTTCACAGTGCCGGGGCTGGATTGGGATCCTCGGGTGGACCAAGCAGCGCACATGGCTAATTGGCGTGACAACACGGGCGCTGGTCGGTGGTGCGGTATGGAAGCGCGTGATGCTGCAGTGGCACTACAGAGCTGAGGGGTACCAGACCTTTTGGCAGCCGAGTAAGGGCCCCTGTTAGGCAGCAGCAGCATCACCTCGTTGATTGCACTGACACGTGATTGTAATAGTGATTGGCCTTCAGAGGGCTGCTTGCAGCGGGGGCGGACCCTACCGTATAGCCACAAACCGTTTGCGGACAAACAACATTTTAGACCCCCCCCCCCCCCCCCCCCCCCCCCGAAAAAAAACTATCAAAGCGGAGACAGAAGTCAGAATACAGTGCGAATAATATGACTAAAAGGTGCAAAACTATTCAGTATTTTTTCGTCCCGCGAAGCATATTCAATTAATTCCAGTCGGGTCGTAACATGGCCGGTCAGGTTCGCCTGGAAGTTAGTTGGAACAAAATTCGAATTTCAAATTGTCATGGTAACAAGTCCACGGTTTTGCTGAAAATGCGTCCGGTGGACCCTTGACGCAATTGCCCAATGTACGACTCGGGGGGGGGTGATGACTTGCATTGGTGGGTGCTGCGTCATATGATCGGTGGGCAGCGTCGGGACAGCGTGATGATGCCGGCATGCCGGCGATGGATGGCGACTGTCTCCGGGGAGCAGCCCCCTCCCCTCCCCCCGGCCCCCGAGCCCCCGCCTCACGCGCTGGGTTTGCGACTGACCGCCGCGACGCCCTTCATGTGCTGCGTCTTTGGCGCGGGTGTGATGCGCCACCGCCGGCGGAGTGTCTCCAGATCCTCCTGCGGGCCCGGCACAGACGGGAGGGGGGGGATGGTAGACGGGACGCCGGTGGCGGTGTGGGCGCATCAGGCCAACGGACAATTGAGGGGGCAACGGGGGGCGCGGCCACTGCGGGGGGAACTCTTCCGAATGGTTCGTGCAATGTCGAAGCACCGCTGATGTCGTGTAAGGCGATGTGTGCGGGATGGCAAGTCAGAGGGGACGGTGAAGGAGATGATGCTACGAACCGATGCGTCCCGGATAAAGCACTGCGCAGTGTACAATTCCCAACTCGAGCTGCTGGCGAAGCCACTGTCCGGAGTAGGACCGCCCCAGGAGTGCATTCGCGCAGGAGAGGACTCAAGCTGCGGAAGGCAGCGACCTGGAAGACGGTCAGGCGAGTGGTGGTGGCTGCCCGAAGTAGCTCCCCGGCCGGAGACGGAGCGTCACGGGCGGTGGGGCAGCCCATACAGAGACCTGGCAGTACGATCGGTATTATAACAGGGTGGAACCACCAAACCGTACCGGAAGCGCCAGGGCAGTTAGCATGTTGGGAGGAGGAAACCCCATAAACCTGTATAGAACTATACGCCCGGATCTTGGGATTCTGGTCACAAAAGGGGCGTTAATATGTCATGCGCAGCGTGCTGTGTCCCGTGGTTTTGTCCGCAACGTGTGGTTTCCTTCGACTCGCAAAGCCTTAACGACAACGAGGATTGTGTGGTCCCGGAAGCTGCGCCAGCGGGTTTAGGGTTTAGGGTAAGGGTCAGGCGCTCAATGGAATGCTCGAGAGAGGCGGGGAGCAGCTGGAGCGAACCGCCATCTTCGGGCTAGGCGTAACAGGAAACGGGAGGCAGAGAGTGGCGTTTGAATGCGGTGATGGCGGCAATGGTGGTGATGTGTGGGGAGAGGTCACCTGGAAGTGCCGCTCGTAGTAGATGCCCATCAGCGGGGAGCAGCGCGTGCCGTTGGAGAGCGCCCAGGGGAGGTAGACGCGGAACAGGGTGGCGCGCTTCTCCGCCGACAGGCGCAGGTGGCCGCCCATCACCGACAGCGCCGCCATCGGGAGCCCCGTCTGCCGAGGGAAAGGGCAAAGATGAAGGAGGGGGTGGTGGATGGTGGGGGGTGGGATCGGTGTGTGTGGGGACGGACCTGCACCGCCTCCACCGCCTTGAGCGCCAGCTCGCCAAACACGTTCGTGTGGCAGTCGAACAGGACGTGCCAGAAGTCGTGCACCTCTCGCGCGCGCGTCACCACGTACGCCAGCTCTGCGTCGTCCACAAAGCGCACCTGCCCGACCGGGAAACGCGAGCGTTGCCCTCAGGTGCGCCCGTCCCACACCGGCAGACACCGCACGCTTGCTGGCTCATGCGTGTGTGTGGGTGGGTGGAAGGCAATCCGGCCGTGACACTACCGGCATCAGCGAGGTGGAAACCAAACTCCTGGACTTGAACAAGCGAATAACCCGCTGTGAAATGTCATCGCGTCGACAATTTTGCGTTGCGATGGGAGAGAGGGCCAATCCTCTGACCCCTCTCCCCCCCCTCCCCCCCCCCTTTTCCTCCCAGGCGGTGGGTCAGAGGGGGGCAAAGGGGGGCAAACGCGCGACAAAGGCGGCGGGAGGGGAGGGGGAGAGGTGTACCGGTGGGCGCTCGTCCGCCTCAAAGCGCCGAGAGTCCATGAAGTCAGCGTACGTCCGGCCAAAGGAGCCCTCCGGGCAGCCGGCGGCCAGACCCATGAGCTCGTTCTGGGAGCGGCAGCGCGGCATGGGCTGTGAGGTAGGCGGGGCCGTCAGCGGGGGGCAGGTGTGCGCAGGCAGGTCGCAGCTGGGAGGCAAACGGCGGTGAGGGCTGGGAAGAAGGTGGGGAAGGGGGGGGGGGAGGGGCACGTTGACACGCGGCCTGTGGCGCAGGAGGTCGCGCCCCTCCTCAGTCGCCTCCATCTGCTGCCGCATCAGCAGCAGCGCCTGCGTGCCGGTCGTCTCCCCCAGCGCCGCCACCAGGTCCGCGCGGGCCGGCCTGAGCACGCAGGTGGGGGAGGAGGGGGGAGGGGGGGCGGGGGGGGGGGCAGCAACAGAGCCCTTCTGGGTGCCGACGCACCAAAACAGAACCCCGACTAAAGCCTCAAACAGGGCTACTTGCATGCAACCTATCAAAACATTCGCTATAGTTTCGTCTCCATTTGACCTCAAGCAGGCAGGGCGGGCTCCTATTCGCGGTGTTTTCGTTGCTGCGTCGGCACCCGCAGAATTGCTGGAATGGCGCCCGAGCCGCGGGCACAGGTACGACAGGGTGAGGACGCCCGGGAGGGGCTTCGTCGGGGCGGACCTGGCCAGCGCGCCCAGCGCGGAGAGCGCAGCCACGGAGACGCGCTGCCCGGGGGTGAGCGGCACGTGGGTTGGGTACAGCTGCGCGGAGTCCCCGGGCTCCGGGCGGCTGTCGCTGCGGTATGAGCGGGCAGGGGGAGGGGGGGGGGGGGGGGGGGGGGTCGGATAAGAGCTTCAGCGCCATGCAGCCTCGCCGGGGTCCCCCGCCGCCAGCTGGTGCGCCCATGGAGAGGTATCGAGGGAATGGGAGGGAAGGGAGAGGGGGGGACGAGGGGGGCAGCTCCGCATGCAAGGGTGACCTTGGCGCATGCGGGAGCCCCTGATCGCGAGGCACCCCCCCCGGGGACTGGGAACACCCGCAGCGCCCACATGCGCCCGCCCCTCCTCCCAGGACATCCACAGCGGTGCCCCAAACACAGGCACGCACAAGAGCGGGCGGCAACAGCAGTGGTGGCAGCTGGACTGCGCCTAGTCAGCCTGCGCAAGGAAAGCTGCCGCATCCCGATGTTGCGGGCTCTCTGCGATATGAAGGGGTGGGGGGGGGGGGGGGGGGGGGGGGGGGTCACCTGCTCCCCGTGGCGGCGGGTCGCACCCAGTCCACCAGGGCGCATGCTGCCGGGCGCCAAGCTTGCGCAGCGCACCCTCCGCCTGCGCACCGGCAAACGCGTCGCTTCTCAGGAGCGCCCCCCCCCCCCCCCCCCCCCCCCCACTTCTCCCCCTTGCTCGCAGTGACTCAACGCCCGCCAGCAGCTGGCCTGGACAATGCACCGGGCAGATGCTGAGGCTGACAGTTGCATGGATGCGGTGGAGCGGACTGGCTGGTGAAGGTATGGGAAGACGTGAGTGGGGGGGGGGGGGGGGGGGGGGGGGGGGGTGGACTGCCATAGCAGTAATGCACGTGTTCCAACTCGGTCGATACAAACGAGAACATAGCGCTAGTGTGTATTTCCACCGCGGATCGGAGTCGCGCCAACAACCAGCCGCTATTATTGCTGGCGGTTTATCCTGTGTCGCCGACAGGGAGCCGGTCGAACAGCACTATGAAACGATCCTTGCGCGAATTGTGAATACCCGTCGTACACTGGAAGTCCTGACGAGTGGAAGTGGGTATGTCGCAGCTGCTGCCAAGTGATGCAGCGGCTGACCGCCGCGCACCGCCAGGCCGTTGCCACTGCCGATCGTCGTCACTTTTTGCGATGGGGGCACTTTTTGCGCAAGCAGTCCACAGGAAATAGCCCCGAAGACCCCCCCCCCCCCCTGCCGGCAAAATGGAAGCGCTGGGCTGCTGAAGACAGGCGAAACGAGAACTTTCGTCGTGCGGACGGTCAAGAGCCGCCAGCTGGCGACGAGCGGGGGAGAGTCACCTCGCGCCCTGGCGGCTCAGCATGCCTATTGAGGTCAGCCAATTTATTATATTAGTTATATGTCGTCTCGTACCTGAAAGCATTTTTACAGCCGTCGCCACTGGAGACCCCGCCGCAGCCAAAGCGCCAGCGCCCCGGCGCAGCGGCGACGATATCATCAGCCCTGACGATAGCATGGCTGACAGTTGGGTACAGGTACTGGCTACGGAGTGAGCAAAGGAGGCACCCGGCGCGGTTGGACAGGGAGGAGTGCGTTTATGGCGGGAGGAGTGCTTTTAAGGTGTTTTATGGCCTTCATTATTGCTCGCGCGGATCACTTCCTCATCACCGCCCCCCGGCAGTCGTCGTCATTCAGTATTGGCAACTACCCGGTACTAAATATGTCCTACTGGCGGGCGAACAATGTCCCCCCGCTGGCTGTCCCCCGCCCGCTTTCCGAAGTTATGGAGGCAAGACACAGGTAAAACGATGAAACCGCCCCGCAGCATCTCGTCCAGCGCTGGACTCGTATCATCGCAGCAGCGAGTAGCGACTACCTGTGTCAGCATCGACATTCACACAGCATTCATCCATAAATCAATAAGAACTCGCGGGTTAAATCTACGACGACCTGAAAATCTGTAATAGACTATTTCTCAGACGCAGGTACTCGTACTCTCGTAGACGTACTCGCCACTACCGCCGGGTTGCCCAGGCGGAGCGTACGATGTCCACCCGATGATGTTTGCAAATATCGCTCGATCATGGTACCGTATCAGTACTAGCGCGGCCGCTAATAATCAGACACGGTTCGTTTCTTTATATGCCGCCGAAATCTGCCCGATATGGTACGTTTCGGTGACACCCAGCTAATCCTAAATGAACTCGCGATTTAGTTTGTGATATACGGACGCCATATACGGCGGTAGTATATACTTGTGATATACTACCGCCGGTAGTATGGTCGTGATATAGCGCTGCTGCGATGCATGACGCGGATGAATGGATGTATATAAACGAATATTTAAAATGTAATAAACATCGCAGCGTGCGCAGCAGTAGTGGCAGCAGTAGTGGCGGCATTATGCTGATGCGGCAGCGCGCTGCGCTGGTGTTGACATGCCGGTCGTGACCTCTGGCGCATGTTGGCGCCAGAAGCGATCGTCGCACGCTCCACCCGCTTTGCTCTTCCCGACAACGCTACAAGAATCCTGCCAGAAGGTGCCGCACCTAACGCGCGCCAGCATTCCGCAAAGAGAGCAACGAAATCGTGCCGCTGAGAGAGACATCGTTGAGGGCACACCATGGCGGCGACACCGCCGCTGATGACGACGGCGCTGAGTAGCCCGCCGAACGATCCGCGGCAGCATCCCCTGCCGTCGCCGCCTCCCTCCGCCCCCGCGACCAGCCAGCAGCAGGGCAAGAGCGGGGTGTCCCCGCCGGAGGCGCCCGGGCCCCGCCGCTTCTCGGACACGGCCGCGGGCAGCAGCGATGCCGCGCTCGCCCCTTCCCCCAGAACGAACAATCTGCTGGCGGGCCGCCGTAGCACGGTTCAGCTGACAAGGCGGCCGTCTATGAAGCCGCCGGCGCCGCAGCTCTCCGAGAAGGTAGGGACGTAGGGACGCCCAGCCGGGGATGGTGTGGGTGTTTGCCGGGGGGGGGGGGGGGGGGCAGGCAGCGCGGGGCCGCCATGTGTTTGGTCACCCTATGCACAACCTGGCTGCACTGCATGGCGGACCAGTTGCACCGCCCAGGAGTGCCTTGACTTGGACTCGGTGGGGAAACCAAGTAGCGGCATGGTAACGGACCTTGTCGTTTTTGTTCCTTTATTCCTTGAAAAGGAGGGAGTGTGGAGGGCAGCCGCGCTAGCCAGAGTAGCCAGCAGCAGCCGCACCGGGCGTCCACGCAGCAGATCAGCGGCAGCGTGGTAGGGGCGCCTTGGCGGCATCGGGAAGAGTAGCGTCAGCATGAACCTCATCAACAGCATTAACAGCAAGCGCGGTAGCAGCAGGGACAGGGCATCAGTTTCAGAAATAGTGGCGGCGGCGGTGTTGGTGGTGGTGGCGGCAACGGTGATACTGGTGGCAGTGCTGGTGGCGGCATTCGCACGGTGCAGCCAAAACACCGCACTATTCGCAGTGGCTGATGCATCCTCAGCCAGCGTCCTCCCTGTCGAGTCCTGACGCTCATGGCTACCGCTGTCGCCGCCACCGCCCACACAGGACGACCACCGGCCGATAGAGGTGAAGGTCCGCAGCCGCATCGCCAACCACCTGTACGGCAACAACTACGTCAAGCTGGCCAGCGCCGTCGACGACGCCGCAGAGTGAGCGCCTCGGCCGGCGCCAGCGGCTGCCTAGCCTTTGTCCCGTGCCCTGCGCCGCCCCGTATCAGCCCGGCGCTGACCGCTGACCTCGGTACGCGGCGGGTGCTCCTCTCCATGCAGGGCAGGCCTACCCGAAGCGGACCCCTACCTCGCCACCGCCCGAGCTGTCCTCAGCCTCAGCGGCCTGAAGCGAGACGTGCGCAACATGTGTTCCACCAAGTGAGGCAGCTCATCCTGCCCCCATACCCACAAAGCGCTTCGCCACTGGCCCACGGTTCCGCCATGCTCGAGCAGGGCTGTGCAAAAGTCCATTTTGAGCCGACTTGCCTTAATCACGTCAACTATAAATAGATAGAGAGGGGGATTGGGAGAGAGCTTCCATGGCGCTGCAGGTGGTTGGAGGGCATCACGATTGGGTAGTTCCTAAGATAGGGTCCTGATGTTGACTAAAGTCAATCTCCCCTTACAAACGAAACGGTACGTAAGTTCCGGCTCAAGTTGTGCGCGGGGTTGAGCACACTTAAGAGGCACACCGGCGTAAACTTCAGGTAATTTCATGTCATCTTTTGCAGGTTCCCTGGGCACAGCATCTGCATGTGATTGCCGGAGTTGCACTTACCGGGCGTGACTTTAATTGGCGTGATCAAGTTGGAGGCTTAAGTTCAGGGGAACTCCGCTTATCTAGGCGTAAAGTGGGCGACCCCGAAAAGTTCCGTGAACTCTGAGGGTCACTTGTATCCCACATTCCTTAAAACTAAGTAGCGACTAATGTAATCAGCATGTGCAGCAGTAGCAGCATATATTTACCTGTAGCAGTACAGATAGGTCGCTATAGTGCAGCATGAAATAATGCTCAGCAGAAGGTCTACAGCATTCCACAAAAAAGTCTCTTCATGTTTTTCCGGTTTGGAATTTCGATTGATTTTATGGAATTAAGTGTAGCAACGTAACTTGAGGGTACTCACGTGCAACCCTGCGTCAGAGCCCCGCGGTCCTGAGCCCCCCCTGTTTCTGGCACGCAGGCGCACAGCAAGCCTGCCGCTGCTTCGGAAGGCCGCGTACACGGTGGCGGGCACCTCGGCAGTGCCGGAGAAGAAAATGCAGGGGGCGCCCTCCCTGGCGCGGGTGCGCAAGTCCCGGGAGGTCCAGGAGAGCCCCGCGTTCAAGGCGGTCGTCCACGTGAGAGCCGCCACCAGCACACCCCCCCCCCCCCCCCCCGCCCCCCAACCCCGCATGGCCATGGAGGAATGACCTTTGAAAATGGAATGTCAAAAGCCCCTCTGTAGTTTTATGTGTTATCCACTCTTGTCGAATTGTCGCTTTACGTACAATAGCTGCGGGCCAGGGCTCCGCGTCAGCTTCCAAGTGACGCGTCTTCATGGGGTGTGAAATATATACTGCCAGAGGCCGTAATCTGCACGTGTTTATAAGCAGAATTCCACGTGCTTGTCACCCAGCTTTCAAGAAAACCAAAATTTATTACATTCCACACCCCGTCATTTTCATACCTTCCTTAGCCAATGGATAGGGGGTTATTACGGTAGCGCACGTCGTACGGTTTCACTTTAGCAATGCCCCTCTAGTGTATATGAAAGGTCGCCTGTGCATACCTCCTAGCTAGTTTAAACCAACAGCTGCAAGGGGTGGTATTCAACAAACACAGATATTATATTACCCCCCCCCCCCCCCCCCCCGCGGGGCGCCTGGAGCATGAGTGGTAACACAATGGGCGCGTATTCTGCAGAGCATGGAGTGCCTGGAGCAGGACATGGCGGCCACGGTGGCGCTTCAAAAGAACGACATCGCGGCGCTGGAGGTGCGCCTTGCCCCCCACCGGCGACGCCCTGGAGCCGCCGCTCGCTGCGCGGCTTGGCGCGTCCCGCGCATCCTGCCTTTGCACGGGGAGAGGTGAAAGTACTGCCGGCGCAAACACATCACGCAAACTTGTTCTATCGATTGCGAGACACTAGAGGGTTTGAATGTCAAGCTGACCGAGAACGCCTGCCCATAATGAATCCCAATAATCTTTCTACGACGGTTGCCGGCGCGGTGATAATAAAACTGCGGACATGAAATTTCCCTGCCTATCAAAACGTGAAATATGGGCGTAACTACAGCGGAATTATAGCATATATTTTAATTATCCACATATATGTATATTTGGCTTATCTATACACATCTATGCATATATATATGAATGCATGTAATATACCTATGTATACATAGATATGCATATATACAATATGTATATCTACGTATACATATGTAACTATTTATACTATATATACATATCTATTATGTGTATATATATTGATAGATATATTGATAGATGGATAGACACACCCTGGCAAAACCCTGCGATGGACCCGGCTGATGGCATTCACGCCCGGCGGCGCTCCCGCTGCAGAAACTGCACAGGGAGGCGCTCCGGAACGAAAATGCCCACACCGCTGCCCGGCTGGAACAGCAGCTCAAGAGGCTGCAGCCGCAGTACGACTGGCAGGCCGAGTTTGAGCGGAAGCAGATGGTAAAGAAGCTGACGGAGAGAGAGGTGTCGCTCGGCCCTTCCCTTGCGAGCCGCCCGCCCCCCATTTGCAACTGCACGCGTCTGGCATACCATGAGCGAGCGCATCCCCGTCCACACCCACATGGGAAACACGAACATCCCATCCCTGCCTTGACACGTTTCACGCGAGCCCCCAGTGACGTCGTCACCGCTCCCGGGCGTCACGACTCTCACCGAACGCCGCACGCTGGCGGCACCAGGAGCAAGCCGCGAGACTCAAGGCGCTCCGGGCGGAGGAGCAGGCGCGGAAGCGCGAGCAGCGGGTACACCCCTCCCCCCCCCCCCCCCCTGCGGCCCCGCAACGCGAGCACACTGCCTCCTGGCTTCGGAGCAGGGGGTGAGGTCGACCGCCACTGCGTCCACTTACTTCCCCTCCCCCCTCGGGCTGCGGCGCTGCAGATTGTGCACAGCTCGTGGACGCAAGACAAGAAGGAGCGGGAGCAGAAGTTCATTTCGATGGTGGATGAGCTGCGCCAGGCACGCCCCCCTTGGTTGCTGCGGACTCCTCAGCGGCGCATCGCCGGCACGGAATGGCAGATGTGAGCACATGCATATGTATTTGTATCCGTATGTGTGATATACATGTGATATTTATGTACCATTATATTATAGCATTATATATGTGATTAGATGTGGAGGGCTTTGCCGCCTACCTCATTGGGACGCAGTGATGCCCTTACAGCCCCTACAGCTCAATGTAACCCCCCCCCCACCCCCCCCCCCCCCTTGTCTCTCTCCCTCTCTCTCGTTATACATATGATACATAAATAATCAGATATAACATATAATTACAATTATTTGATGGCGTACGTACTTGTATCACCCCATATAAAAGGGGATGATATATAACCCCCATGACGGGTCTGTATGGACATCCGGCACATCCCCGTCTAACAGCATTTCTATACACACCGCTGCTGCCGAACCGCGACTGCAGGTGGAGGTGGAGAGGGAGTGGCAGCGGCAGTCGCTGGAGCCGCAGGTCACGGCGGCCAAGCGGGGGCTGGAGCGCTGCTGGGTGGACAACTTTGCGACGCGGAAGCCCTGGACCCCCAGCTTGACCGGACCCGACGTGAGCGCCCGCGCACCCTCACCACCGTCTGTCGCCCCAGCATGTTGCGGTGGTCTCTGCCCGCCGTAGGGCCCCGAGGCGTCGCGTCCATGCGGGTGTGGCCTCGGGGATGGGGGGCAGACATGCGGGAGCGTTACCGGCGGACTGATCCGAGCTGCGGCTGCTCCATGCAGGCTCTGCCGCACATGTACAAGCGGGTGGAGTGCAGGCGCTGCAACCCGGTGGAGTGGCGGCTCAGCCACGTGAGGCGCCCCCGCCGCGCCCCCCCCCCCCCCCCCCACCCTGCTGCCCCCTGATCGCACGGCTGCTACGTCGAGGCGCGCGCGCAGAGAGGCGTCACCCACTGCGTGCCTCGTTTGTCGCCGTCGCGCGGCATTCATTTTCCTTACAGAGTGCGCTCTCTCCTCCCCGCGCGCTCGGCAGGACGTCACGCAGGAGAACGTCCCCGACCTGCGCCGCACGTCGCAGCGCCTGGAGCAGCTGGAGGCGGAGCACGCCCGGCGGGCGTGGCGCACCGTGGACAGCTACTTCCCGACCGGCTCTGCGCCCGCGTCGGCGCCGCCCGCCCGCGCGCGCACTCACCACATGGGCGCGCACCGCAGCGCGTACCGCATCGAGCCGAGCGGCAGCATGTCGCACCGGGAGAGCACCGGCAGGTGCGGGACGCGCCCCCGGTGATCCATCACCCCGTGGAAGCCATGCAGTGAATGCTGTCTGCGCTCCGTGGCAGCCGTATGCCAGCACTATGCTGCATTCGGAGGGTCTACCTACGCTTTAGTTTATTTTACGTTAGACACCATGCTGTACGAGCGAGGTAGTGAATTGGCAAGAGTACGGTAGGTAATCGATTGGTGAGCGCGCAACATATTGATTACGGATTATACACCCGATGCAGTATCCAACTCACCAGTCTATGAGGATGCAAATTGGGCAATAAGAATAAAAAATGTCTTGCTGGTTTAGCTTTTTCTTGAAATGACAGTTGTTTTTTTGGAAATGACCCATGCATCCTTGGTCGTATCGGACATCGATGTCCCACAGCATCAAGGACATTCTTCGATTGGGTATTGCGCAATTACCTACGTTGTTTTCAATAGATAGCAATACAGAAATGCGGACTACCGGTGCACCGCGATGAGAGTACGTACCCGGTACACAATAACTATCCTGCGGATCCTGTCGTCGTAGTCCTTCCTGCCCCCCCCCCCCCCCCCCCGGCCGGCAAAGAGGGAGAACCTGCTTTTAAAACGGAAAATAAGTCAATATACAGCACGAATACCACACCAATATTTTCGACGCGAAGGTGCAGGACAATTCAATCATTATTTTGTGGCCCCGCGGACCGTATTCACTGCTACGGTACTGTCCGGTGCGAGTGCGCGCCGGATCTGTTATCGACACGGATGTGGCTGTCGTGCGTGTGAGCGCTGAGGCTGGCAGCGTAGGACGTTTCCATATCACACGTGACGGGTCACCGCTCCACTTGATCCTGGTGCTGAAATGCAGAGCCCGCGGCGTATGCTTCCAGGTGTCACATTCATGTATATTTACATATCGACGCGTTTATGTATATGCTCTAATAAAATACGTAAATGTTTTGCACGTGTGTGTATATGTGTAGCTATACATCTTTCTTGAGTACGGGTATATATGTAAAACTATCCATTATATGTTTACATGCAACATAAAGTCTGTCACATCAAAGTTCCCGCGGTCAGAGGGGTGGAGCGGTGCGAGACATGGCGGCCGCAGCACTGACGCGCCGATGGCTGTGCTGGTCTGTCCATTCCCAGGTCCACGCTGCACCGCACATACAGACCGACTACGGCTGCATGAGGAGCCCTTCACAGGCGTGCGATCCGCTCCACTGGCGGATGCGCCCGTCGGAAATTGACACTAAAGTATGTTTTCAACTGGATCAAGCGCTTTCTCTTGACTGGGTGTCCTTACCCGGCACCAGGGAAGGTCTCGCCCCACCCCTGGCCAACTCACCTGTCGGACTAGGAAGCCCGCAGTCCCCTGATGGCCGGGATAGGCAGTCTCGCTGGCGAGTGGCTGGCTTGACTGGCAAATGCGGACGACCGGCGCCACGCAGCGTTCGCTGGCGCCGGGCTGCATTCAGTATAGCAACACACAGTACCCTCTAGATTTAAGGTGCCATGTAGCGCTCTGTGCGGAAGTCCCCCCCCCCCCCCCCCCCTCCCTTCCTCTTTCGCCCAAGTGGTGCGGAAGGGTGACAGCCGATAGGACTCAGCCACAGTCGTCCTGTTGCGCCAGGGTTGTTCCTGCATCACACTGTAATGATGAAAACCTGTTGTTAGCAACTATTTTGTGCCGTGAGACACTGCGTGGCGCATGCCTATATGTGTAGCCCTCCACAACATTCTTTGCATTTGGGAAGGGGGGGGGGGGGGGGGGGGGGGGGGTTGGTGATGTAGTTTTGTTGGGCCGCTTGTAGTCCATAAACTCGGTCATCAATTATGTCATTGCAGCCAGTGCGAGGGCAAATTTTGGCAGAGGCGGGTGCGCGTTGCGAGCTAGGGGCAGTGCAAACGAGTATCAGGATGTGGTGTGTGTATGGCACATATCATTGTGTGCCCGTAGCAACGCACCATGGGCTACACAACGTATTGTCGGTGGTTGGCGTGAGCGCATGACACGCCACTGTGTTTTATTGACATGAAAAGGTGTGTTTTACTCAGCTGCCGTGCGAGATATAATACTGTTTTTTGGGTATTGAACTACCACCCCGTGCTTCTGGGCACATGGTGTGGGGTCCGTCTGTGGTCACGCAGCGGGCTTCCTGTGACATGCGCAAGCTGGTTCTTTGCCCTCTTCCTGGACGATGAGCTTGCGCTTGGCCCACGGCGAGGAGAGTGTATATAAGTATATGAATGTATGATTTGGATCGATGGCACTTCATATATATGCTCTCTTCACATGCGGCCGGGTTGGCGCAGCAAATATCGCTCTCGTTTTATGGCGCATTGGCAAATTGATGGACAATCGAGTCAGATATATTGTAGTTCGAATTCGCATCATGTACACACTTGTGCAAACGCCATATACGTCGTCGCAACGGTGGAATGCAAGCATTATTTGGCGTCAGCAAACTCACACGTCCCCCAGTCGCTCGTCCATACACTTATGCGCACACAGTGACTGGAGTGCGCGTGCGTATGCAACGGACGGCGCTCACCCTGTCGCCACCCCCACGTTAGTTGCCCAATTACTTATTTACACGTTGCCCGTTTATTTATTATGCTTTCAATGCGGCAGAATATTGATTCGCCATGTGCTACAATATGCGGTCGTTGATATTTTTGAAAAAGGTTTCTACAATTATGATACCCGCCGGAAGAAATGGCCACCTCCTCGGCGGGCGCGGGGGGGGGGGGGGGGGGGGGCGGGGTGCATACAGTAGCCAAATACAACACTTATGGCCCCCAAGTGACAAATCTTAGGCGCAGATACGGGCGAGGGGCGAAAAACGCGGATCTATAGATGCAAAGATGTATGTGGAATAGTGTAGATAATGTTACTCTCCGCGCTGCGTAGTAGTTTTCGTATTCAGTAAAACACGGTTGTAGCCTTGTAACGTACCATCATGGAACATTAACATTGTCATGTAACAGACTACACAACGCAGGTCAGAATAGAGATGATGTTAACTGTGTTGCTTGAATGTCAGGCGCGCCGCCGCAAGGCTGTATGGTTTTCTGAAGAGATCATGAGGCAGTGTGTTGGTAACCTCACAGGGGGGCGGTTACATGGGTGTGTGGGAGAAGTCCTGCCACTGAGTAACAACGGTGTCTGTGAAGACGCCGCTGCACTCCCATTGGTCCAGTGAAGAAATAGTTAGAGGGCGGCGATGAGCCGTAGAATCTCGGTGGCAGACGTCTTGAAGTAGGCGTCCAGTGCGTCCTGGCGGCACGCCCAGTGCCCGACGTGGGCTATGACCCGGGCGGACCTGTAGCGGTCCCAAAGCCATTGCGCAAGGGACTTGCGGCCAGAGTGGCTGCCGACACGGTCCAGGGGCGTCGTGCGGGTGGCTGGGTCGGGGAAGGCGCGCGCGTAGGCGGCCTTGAACGCCGAGTTGAAGCCCGAGTAAGGGGTGGTGTGAAAGGTCTGGGGTCCGATGCGGGAGGACTTGGGTGCGGCCAGCAGGCGGCTTCCCGAGGGTGGGCGGAACACGCGGAGGTAGTCCTCCAGCATGTCAACCGGGCGGACCGCCAGGCAAGGCACGTAGTCTGGGATGTAGGCGAAACACTCGTGACGGGCGTCAACGTTCTTGTCGACATCCACGCGCAGGCGGATGTAGCGGCAGCCCAGCTCCGCGTTGAAGAGCACGCGGACAACGCTGAGGTCCGTGTAGGACGCCGGAGCTGGACACACGGTAGTCGCAGGTGAGGGCCGAGGCGGCTGCGCGGCGGAGGCACCCGAGGTTAAGGAAGGTGATGCACGTGCGCTGGTGCCTGCCAAAGGCTGACGACAGGGGGAAGCCGCGATGCAGCATCGCGCGCAGGTCCGGGATTAGAAGAGGAAGTCGGCCCTTGGCTGGGCGCACGGTCCGGCGCTCCAAGATAGAGATGAGGGTGTTGATGCTCTCGTCCTTGCACGGGTTGAGCGTGGAGCGGCCCGCGAGGCGCAGGTGCGGGAGCTGGCGCCTGTGCCAGTCGGAGATGGCCGCCAGCCGGCCGGCAATGGTGGAAGGGGCGAGCGAGCGGTCGCTCGTGCAGTGGTAGATGTAGCCCCGCAGGAGGCCTAGAGTGGCGGGGAGGGGGGTGGCACCCCTCGCGGTGCAGAAGGAGCAGTAGTCGCGCAGGCTGCTGCGGTAGGTGTCGGTGGTAGATGCGCGGAGCCGAAGATCCTCGAGGCGGTCGGCGCCCATAAGCAGGCGGCGCCACTCGGGGAGGTGGGCGGTAGGCACTTCTGGGGCAGCGCACGAGGGACATGTGTAAAGTTCAGGCATCCCTGTGTCCGGGCGTCCTGCGCACCGGGCGCACAAAGCCGTCCTGCAGCTGGCGCAGGCGTAGAAGGTCCCTGGGGCCATCGCCTGACAGGCGCGGCATCGCGATGGTGGCTTGGGCAGAGAGGCTGTCAATGGGGCCAGCGGGGGGAACATGGATCAGTACGACGCCCCAAGTGGTGGGGCCTCGGTACCCACGGCGCGAGGGTACGGGGTTGGTCCGGCTAGCATCTCTCCACTCAGGGGAGGTGAAGAGGGTGTGGCCGCGGCGGAAATATGCGATGACTTGCGCGCCGCCCGTGAGCCGCCACCACGGGGCCGCCGCCCAGACCGGGAGCACAAAGGTGCCCGCCGTGGTCGAGGGGGCAGTGGCGTAGCACGCCCAGAAGTGGCGGAGGACGTCGCGCATGGCGGCGAAAGGAGGGTTGCAGTAGACCCGGCGGCCAGCCCAGTCGTGGGCAAGGCAGCTGTCTATCGCTGACTTGAAGGCGGGGCAGAAAGAGTTGCGGCCGAGAGGGTCGGCGCAGGCGTCGACATCGAAGGGGCCGCAGGCGGCCTCCAGCGCGCGGAAGATGTCGCTGAGTAGGCGCCAGTCCTGGTCGTCGATTGCGCCCCGAAGCCGGGAGAGGGAGTCGGCGAGGGTGTTCTGCCGGCCCGGGATGTGACGGGCGATGAGCGCAATGTCGTAGCGCTCCAAGAGTTCGAGAAGCCACAGGAGCAGCTCGAGGGTGTCCGGGTGCGGCGATGCGCCCTTGTTGACCGCCCCTACCGAGGAGGTGTTGTCAAGGCGGAAGAGAACGTTGCTGCCGGCGAGGCGCGCGCCGATCTGTGCGATGGTCCAGGGGACCATGAAAAGCTCGCGGAGGTTCGCGGACGTGCTCCACTGTTGGAGCTGCTCCGGGGTGAAGGCGTAGTGGAGGCGGACGTCGCCCCACCAAACGCCTCCCGCCCAGCCCGAGGCGTCGGAAGTAATGACCTCAAACCCCGCCGAGCCGTCCAGAGGAAGCTGGGGGTCGCCGGGAAGGCGGGGGATCATGGCCTTGGACCAAAGACCGGGGAAGGCGGGGACGCGGCGATAGCTACGCTCGAGGGGCTGGATGGGGTCAGAGGGGGAGGGTGTCATGCGCGGCGCGCCCGCTGTCAGGGTGTCACGCCACCAGAGGAGGTCCGCACGAGCCGCAGGGTCCACGCTGCAGGGTTCGGCGGGACCCCATCTGTCGATCGGGTTGGTCGAAGCGGCGCTGACGAGGCAGTCACGCGCGCGGTAGAGGCCGACCAGGTGTGCCTGTCCGGGCAGGACGACCGGACAAGTCCACTGGACTTTGCCGATGAAAGAGGCCAAAGCACCTCGGGCAGTTGTACCCGTGATGTCCACCTCGGTCAGGAGGGCATCCGCGCGGGCCCTGAGCTTGCCGCAACGGGCTGCTGAGACGGCGACAGTGCCCCGGACCGTGTCGATGAGGACGCCGACGAACTCGCAGCGAGTGGAGGGCCACTCGTTCTTGGCCAGTTTGACTGGAAGGCCGTACTTGTGCAGCGTGTTGACGCACGACAAGTACATCAAGCCATGCTGCCACAGAGACAAGGAGCTGTTGAACTTGAGGAGGAAGTCATCCAGGTAAGTTCCCGCGACGCCAAAATTTGCGTACGAGGCCTCAGGGGACCCGGGTACGCAGAATTGGAGACCCTCCCGCAGCAGGATGTCGCGGATGACATGGGCCCAGCGCTGCTGCAGAGCCGGGGCCTGGCGATTGCCGAAAGGGACGTAGCGGTAGCGGTAGTACTCCCTCGTGGCTGGGTGCTGGAAACCTTGGTAGTCGCAGTCCGAAGAGGCAGTGGGCCAGCAGAAGAAGGCGTCGGTGAGGTCAATCTTGCCGAGGGCGTCCCCCGGCTGCAGAGCCTCAAGCACACCGTGGATGTCGCTGAGATGGCAGGAAACCCAGGCCAAACAGTCATTAACCCCGGATTGTTTTAAGTCCACGACGTTGCGGACCTTGTACGTTGGTACAGTCTTGATGATGCACGCGATCGGGTTGACGATCCACGGAAGGTAGTGAAGGGGGCCTTCACAGAAGCCGAGCGCAATGATGCGGTCGAAGTCAACGCCGGCGGCGTTGTTGTTGTCGAAGCACGACTTGTAATTGTTTTTGCGGGAGCGCGGGGGGCGGCCCGTCCACAGGAGAGGGGCGCCCTCGAGAAGCTGCGCCTTCAGGTCCGATGGCACATGTGGGCTCATCAGCAGGGCGTGGTCGATGCCAAACTTGCGCAGCAGCAGAGCGGGTAGCGGTGAGCTGATGGGGGTAGAATCAGCGGGGCCCGAGCTCCACGGGCCCCACGTCCGTCCTTGTCACTGGTCCGCGGTGGGACCCGCGGGGCATGGGGTGGCCAGCTTGCCAACCAGTGCGTGGGGGTGGCGGCACCTGGGGCAGGGTTGGGTAATCGGTTCTTCCGCCGGGTGCTGGCTGGTCTTGTGGTCGCCGAGGCAGTAGGCGCATGCCTTGGGGACCGACGGGGCCGGGTTCGGATTGGTGCGGCTTGGGGCATGCGGGTGTTGTGCATGGGGGCGGCTCATGGTGCCGCGGAGCTCGTCCAACCAGCTGGTGTTGAGGTTGCCGCGCGCAGCGGAGATGAGTTGACGCTGGAGGTCGTCGTGCAGGTGCGGCGCTGCCCCCTTGTGGAGCAGTTCCAGTTGCTTGGCCTGCAGCTGCGGGAACCACTGGTCGAACAAGCCCAGCTCGCGAGAGACCAGGAACGCGCGGTGGTACCGTTGCATGTACGCGTAGACCGAGGGCCAGCTCAGGGCGGGGCCGCCGTCGCCGTACTCGCAGGCCTTTTGCACGGCATGCATGAAGCGGATGCGGCCAGTGACGCTAAGGATGGTCTCCACGCGCCGCTCGCCGTCGGGGGATTTGTCGAAAAGCGGGGAGTCGACAACGTGCAGCAGCTCCCAGTGCCAGGTGAGCATGTTGACGTGGTAGGCCTCCAAGTGGTGGCGGTCGGGGTAGGTTTGCGCCGAGTTGGCGGGGGGCTGGTAGCCCTGGAGCTCGTGCCACTGTCGGGCCTTGTCGTCAGTAGGCTTGGCAGCCAGGAGGTCGAGTTGCGCCCCGTACGCCCGGTTGGCGTAGTGCAGTGGAGAGCTGACGGCTCGGCCGCACGCGTCGAGGTGGTCTTTGGAGCCTTGGTAGGATTTAATGTAGGTGCGGCAGGCCGTGTTACCCCAGCGGTGGGCGGTCGCACCTGTGGACGAAAGCAGCTCCGCGGGCGTCATGTAGTCGCCTGGGGCTGCCTCGGGTGGAGGCTTCGGAGCCGCCGGTACGGCGCGAGGCGCGCCGGCCTGGGCTTGGGCCCGCAGGGTTCGGTTCTCTTTTACAACTTGGTCGACCTTGCCGGTGAGGGCCGCAACAGCTTCGACCAGTTTGTTGTAGTCGGCAGAGATGAGGGTGAACGGAGCAGGCCGGGCCGCGGGCTCGTAGGCCGCGGGGGCGCGTGGGCGCGGGGCCGCGGCCCGGGCTGTAGCTGGCGCCGGTGTAGGGGTCCTCGTTGTCGGCGTTGCCAGCGGTAGCCTCGCGGGGGTAATCCCATCCGCGAGACCACGCGCTGGCGCACGCTCGACTCGCGGGGTGTTAAGCCGGCGCGTGGACCTGGCCGTGATCGTGGTGGGTAACAGGTCAGGTTGTACGGGTAGGTGGTAGTACTGCGGGACGGCCGGCTCGCCTGATTCAGTGACGGCGTCGGTGAGGATTAACCCCCATCGGTTGCGCACGCCGGAACAGCAGTCGCAGATCACTCTGGCGTCTGACGGGAGGTCAGCTCCCAGTGCCTCGGCGGCGCAGGCAGCAGCGATGCTGGCGGCACAAGTGGTGCAGTTGAACGTGTAGACGCCGTCGGCTTCCTCGCTGTCGGTGGGGTGGTCGTCGCTCGGCTGCCCGCATCCGAAACACACGTAGCTGTGCCCGTGGCCAGTGGCCCCGTCGTCGTCGTGCGCCAGCAAGGGGAGTCCGTGGTTGCTGTGGCGCTTGCAGTAGGGGAGACCGTTACCGCTGCGGTACGGGCACCTCTGGCCGTTAACTTGGGCCGCCATACAGTGTGCGGCTGAGTCGTCCTCTAGGAGACGCAGAATGCGCCCCGTGTAGTCACAGAACGCAATGCGGTCGGCGTCCGTCAGTCGAGCGATAGTATCGCGGTGGGACAGTGCCCGCGAGAGTAGCACCAGGCTGGCCAGGTGGAACCAGTCTGTGCGGTGGACATCGGCGGTGTCGTGCAGCCAACTCGCCCATTGCACTGGGGTGAAGGTCGCGTACATGTCGTGCGCATGTTCTTCATACAATTCGGCGAGTGTCTCGGTGGCGGCTCGTGCCGGCCCCTGGTGGCCTTCGTCGACTGCGGGGCCACCCGAGCCAGACGCCATGTTGCAGGGCAGATGGTGCAGGCTCGTGTCGAGGGGCGAGGCGCAGTTTCAGGGTGACTTGTTACGCTGGTGGTTACAGATACTGAAAATTCTGGCTGTTGTGAGGAACAGCCCCGGCTGCCCCCCTGGTTACTAACAAACGCACTGCGTTTCTAGACAGCCCTGGGGGCAGCCCCAGGTCTGCTGGTAGTTGGGTCCCCTCACGGATCCAACTACCCATTACTAATCATTGTAACTACATCTTTTTCTAATAATTCTTGGTCTTGAGCTTCTGTTGCCTCATCCTTCATCTCTGCAGAAAACCGGTGTGGCTCTGGCCCACAGGCCACCACCAAACATGCCTTGGTGTCACTGAGATCAGACCAAAGGAGCAGCAATAAAGTGGTACAGATGGGAGGCGGTCATGAGGATGTTCATATGTGTTGCTGAGACCTAGACTCCAACAGCAACATGATCTAGAGTTACACAAGGAGCAGCGTATTCAGCCTCCGAGTGACACATGTAAAAGTATGTACCACCAGGAATATCGATTCTTTCAGCAAGAGCAATTGGGGCGGAGGAACATAGAACAGCGATATATCAATTCCACAACTTTGTTGTTACACAATGGGGCGGGGCTCACGCATCACCTGTCAATGGGCATACCAGGGTATATGGCACTCTCGTCGCGCCTACGGGCAGTTAACGGCCAGAAACAATACAAATGCACGGTGCTTTGCGGACCACCATTCAAATTTTACATCCTACGTCGGGGGGTCTTGAAACTACAACATGCGGTTAGCAATGCGATTTCCAGTGACACACACGCGTCCGTCTTCACACCATGAGAAGTAGCCCACTCCACGCACTGATCCACGCCTGACACGCCACATCCCGGGAGAGACTCGTACAAAGTGTCGCCGCAATGACGACGTCTCGATGATCCATAAAACAAATGTACCGCGAGTACATAGACAGCACAGCCTGTAGTACAGGGCGGGCCGGCTTGGTTGAACATCGAGCACTACTCGGGGCAGCAAGTGCGCTATATGAAATCCGCCGAGGGCACAAAGCTGTACATAATAAACTGATAATTATAGGCGCTACCGATTCAGTACTACCCGGTTGCGATGCCCGCAGTGCGAATGAACGAACCCACATCCCAGCGGCCCCCTTCCCGAAATTCCGGCTACAGTACACCCTTGTGTACATCGACTACACGGGCGGGGATATCGGCAAGGGTGATGGCGGACGCTGCGGATAGACTAGGCAGCGGACACGCGTTTGCGGAATTATCCGTCTGAATAGACTGCGAGCGCCGCCGCCGCCGCTGCGCCTCGTCACACGGGATAGAATTTTGAGCATGCCTCCAAACGGTGCTATTACAATGTCGGCGCATGCACCCCCATTTCAGCTCAGATATGCCACGGCAGCATTTAGGGTTTGAGGGTTCTTTGAAAACCCCAAAACCTAAAACCTTACATAACCCATAAAAACCGCAGGTGCGAGCCGCGCAGCTTTACTGTAGTACAATGCGCCACAATTATCGTGACAGACAAACCAGCCAAACCCGCCACAACAACCCAGCAGTGCAGCAGGTTTTCTTTCCGCCCCCGGGACAGGACTGGCAGTGGGGATCAGTAGTGTCACAGAGAAGCATGACTTAAATATCATCTCATCACGTTCGTATCTATCTTCCGCTGGAGCGCCCCGGCTAGTCCTAGGCGCTTCCCGGGGGGTCATACTGTATTCTATGCGACCATCCAGAGGTTAATCCGGATCCAGATGCAGCTAGTATGGTCCGCCTGCCGCCTTGCCTTTGGCCCGCGGCTTGCCGTCGTTGGCGCAGCATGGTTGATGGCATGCGGGGACCGATCCGCCGCACTGTCAGCACTCTCGCCTCACCTACGCTCTGGTCCAAAGTGCCAGACGGACAGTTGCCAGGGAGGGATTGCCCCACGCTACTCCTCCGGCACGTAGCCAGGCATGCATCCGCCCAGCATCGCGCGGGCGCGCTGCTCGTCTGAATGGCGGTGTACCAGCAAGATGTGTGGTGACCCATCTGGCCCCTGGCTGAGCTGCGCCAGCCGCGAGCTGGCCTTCCTGCTGGACGCCTGGATTATGCGCTCCAGAGGCGCCGAGGCCTCGCCATCGCCGGTCCCCACGCGCGAGCGCACGCGCTGCAGCGCGGTGCTCGTCGTGCTGTAGGAGCTCAGCAGCAGCCGCAGGTCGCCCTCGGCGGTGCCCGCATAGTCGCCGACCTCCGCCATGCGGGCAGACACCTGGCGCACCAGCTCCATAAGCTCCTCGTGGCTCTCCACCGGCCGGTCCCACACCAGCGGGTACAGCGCCCGCACCATGTCGGCCGGAATCTCCGTGTGCAGCTTCTGCGCCAACTCGCCGTACAGCGCCTCCCGCTGCAGCACCTCCACCAGGGGGATGTCCCCGATCCCCGAGCCCGACAGCCACATGGGGCGCCGCTGCGCCGTCGTCGCCAGCTGCTGCTCCCGCAAGGCCACCGCCCTCGCCTCCTCCGCGCCCCGCACCGCCGCAAAACTCGACTCAAGGTCGGCCGCCCCCCCGGCCTCTGTGCGCACGATGAGCTGCGAGGAGGTGCAGTACTCCTGCATCGTCCAGCCTGCACGCAAGCGGGAGCGGCCCCTGAGCGCACCGCCCCCGCCAAAGGGGCGCAGAGCAGCAGGCGGCGAAGGGATGGGGCGCGCACCTCGCTGATGGTACCGGCTCTCGTCCAGCTCCAGGGAGCGCAGCACCAGCGTGAAGCCCGCGCTGGCGTACGCCGCCATCATGCGCGCCAGCAGCGTGCGCTTCATGTCGCTGAAGCCGCTCTGCGGGATGCTGATGTGGTCGATCCAGACGTACATGCAGTTGGACCGCTGCAGCGCGCGCAGCAGCTCCGTCATCTGCCAGCGCGACATGTTGAAGCCAAAGTCCTTGCACAGCTCCACCTGCCCCTCCTGCCAGCGGTAGCTCACCGCCATCTACCCCCAGGCGCCAACAGGCTCAGCGCCTGCCATGTTGCGGGGGGTGGCAGCGGGAAAAGGGGAGGCAGGGGCAGCGGCGGACGCACCGTCTCCTGCATGCGCATGGACGACGCCTTGTAGCGGCGCACCGCCCCGTGGAACTGCTTCCCCGACAAGCCGACCCCCAGCGCCTTGCAAAGGTCGCGCTTGTCCGCAACCAGCCCGAACCCGGGGTCCTCCAGCAGGTCGTGGAAATTGGCGGGCGCGTCCCTGCCGAGAACAAAGTAGGCGGTGCACACCAGCCGGCACGCCCACATGGTGTAGTCGTAGAACAGGGCGCCCGTCTTGGCGGAGAAGGTCCACAGGAAGATGTTGAGCACCAAGACGACAAACTGCTGGAAGCGCAGGCTGGACTCGTAGGCGAAGGACACCGACTGGTGCCGCGACCACAGGCCGTCGCCCTCCACGCGCCCAGAACAGCACACGGCGCCCGCTCCGCGGACTGTTGAGGCCAGTTTCCGGCCGTACTGCTGCAGCAGCGGCAGCGCGCGTTGCAGATGGTACAGGTCATTGAACCAAACAATGGCCGCCACCTCCCCGGCGAGCAGACCCACCGTTGCCCAGAAGTAGCGCACAGCGCCGCCGGCGGTCACGCTGTACGCGGCCAGGAACAGGGTCAGGTAGGCGGCGAGCCCAAAGGCGCTGAAGCCCAGCACGGCCACCACCCATGAGAAGATGGGCAGTCGGGTGTGGCGCCGGTCGCGCTCCTGGCGGGCCGCCTCCTGGAACACGGGGCTCCAGGCGGCGGCGGGGGTCAGGATGTAGATGCAGACGATGTAGAGCATCAGGCCGGAGGTGGCCATGAAGACGGCCCGGTAGCTGATGAAGCACAGGTGGCACAGGCTGCTGGAGTCCGGCCCGCAGACGCCAATCACGCCCTCCTCAAACTCCTGGTCTCCTTCGTATGGGTCCTCTAGTGCCACGAGAAAGCGCGAGGTGGCGCCGATGACGGTGATGGCGCCCATGAGCGTGAGCGCGGCGTTCTGAGCGGAGCGGACCTGTCCCGCGAGGCAGCGGCCGGCAAGTGCGACCGCCCCCAAAGACAATCCTTTTGGACATATATAGATTGAGACGCATCTAAATCGAAGTCAACTGGGCATAACAAACGATGTATGTACACAGTAATTAAAATAAGAAACAATATATGTAATATCAGAGGGGGTCGACATGCCGGGACGTGTCGCCGCAGGCATCCGGGCGGGAAGCAGGGCCGTACCAGCGCGGCGCACTCGTGGAACACGCCCCGGGAGGCCGCCAGCGTCCAGTGCCCCGGCTGCCGCGTCACCCATCGCCGGCGCAGCGTCACCCTGTAGAACTTGTGGCAGCCCAGGCCTGCCGTGGTGGTGAAGGATATGAACACCTGTCATACAGAGGGGCGCACAAATTCCGCGTCGAGGTTGCTGTGGCATTTTCACCATGCTCCTCGCGCCGTTTGGCTACGTGAGGTACTCTCTCGTACGGTATCCGTGGTAGTACCCCCTCCCCACATTTATCTATAATAATATACAGCGACCAGATAGAATTATCCTTGCAAGCAGAGGTAATAATGCTTGCCAGCCGATGCAGCAGCACCCTGAGGCCGCCGCCAGGCTGTTATTTCCAGCGTACCCGTACCCAATAACAGCCAGCGTTACGCTCCAAAGGGCAGCGAAAACGTCCCAACACAACACGTTTTTTGGCTTACCAGTGCCGTACTGAGGAGCCCAACGATCGATGCGTCATCGCAGCCGAGTTTGCGCTTGGTACAGGGCCCGTAGAGATCGAATGTGCTGTCCGCTGCGGCTGTGAGCAGGAGGTATGCGCTGAGGGTGTAAACGATCCGCCGGGGCCGCGTGCCGGGCAGGATGTGCCTCGGCGGCGCGCCCCACATACCCGCCCAGAGAGAGCGAGGCAACCTTGATACGTGGGCTGCAGAGTGCAGACCAAGCTCATGAAACGATGTGAAGGCTGCGAAACGAGCGGGCTCTACTGTGTCGCGGTCAGTTCTCCTGGCTGGTGACTCGACTCGAAACACAGCAGCCTGAGGTTGGGTGACGAGGAACTACGAGGTACCCGTACTATGTTTTCGCGCCGGGTGCCGGCTCACGGTTTTTTTCGATGTGTACTAGTACTCGAGTAGACAACGGCGCGCGCGCGGGAAATAAAAGTTACTACAAAAGTACGGACGTTCAGCAGGCGGATAGACAGGCTAGAAAAGCGACTATGTACTGGTGTGAATTACATAACGGCCAGTAACAAACCCCCTAAAAGAAAGCAGTACCGAAAAATCAACAGAGCAAGCCGCCTAAAAGCGGCCCGCATCCCGCGTGAGGCGGGATGGATAATGAGTGATGCGCGCACAATTCATAGTCAGGGCCACGCATGCACGTGTGCACGAGGGTGATCCACGGACATCGTGTGCAGTTTCGGCGACGGGATGGCGGACGAATCTGCGCCGTCTGATGAGGCAGCGAGCACGCTCTCGAGTACCAAGAGCATGCCATCATCCTGCCCTCGACAGAGCACAACCCCAATACTGTCGACCTCTGAAGACGCGCTCGTGAACCTCCGGCTCCTGGAGACGCTCACTAGCGTGTACATTACGACGCTATTGAGGACGCCTTTCGCGATCACTGTGTTCACGACATGGGTATCAATGTACAAGGGGAGGTGGATGACTTGCTCCAACAGGCCGCGCCTCGTCTCGGCAACACCATACCCACGGATGAACTCAAATGCCCGGTGCCGGACGCAGAGCTCTCCCTTCCGGCGTTCAACGTCGTGGCCGGGAACTATGATCCCCGGAGCTTGACGCCCACGTTGCTTGAGTTCAAAACAATGCGGTACGGGGTCAAGTACACCGCGGTGCCTAATCGGGCCACGACTGTGGATCGGTTTGAGCGCTCCCTGTTGGGCGACATCATACAACCAGGGTTGGCAGTATGGGTTGCGGCGTGGCACAACACGGAGCCGGGACAGAAGGGATGAAGGGCCCTCTTCGAGACATCATGGACATGTTGAAGTGCATGGGCATGGTCTTCGGCACAATGGATGAGGTGAGCAAGGGGGTGCGCCGCACTATGCGCGGTGCCGCATGCTTGGCCGCGGATCGGGGTGCCTTTTCATCGCGGGGCACTCGGTGCACCACATGGGCTCACAAGGAGGCCTTACTCGCAAGAGATTTCCTTAGGGTCCTAAGCTTGGTGGCGGCTCGAGAGCGTGCTCGCTGCCTCATCAGACTGCGCATATTCGTCCGCCATCCCGTTGCCGAAACTGCACAACACGTCCGTGGATAACCCTCGCACACACGTGCACGCGTGGCCCGGACTCTGAATCGTGCGCGCATCACTCATCCATCCCGCCTCGTGCGGGATGCGGGCCGCTTTTAGGCGCCCTGCTAAGTGGATCTCTTAGTATTGCTTTTAGCGTTGGATTTGTTGTTGCCCTTCTTGAAACTCACACCAGTAGCATGTGAGCCCTGCGTGCTCTGTGCGTAGTATACCTCGTGCGGGATGCGGGCCGCACGGGTCCGGCTTGTGTTTATCGTTATTATCTAGAACTGCTTTAATATGACAGTGGATTTCTTACATGCTTTTTTTCTAATTCACACCAGTACCATGCAGCACGCCGCCGGGTAGCGATATGCATCGTCTCATTCTACTCTGCGCAACGCGACATATGCTTTTAAAAACATTTGATTGGTTTGGTTATAGGGGAAAGCGTCTAGGGAATGCACGGAAAGTACTGTGGGAGGAAGAAGCCAATATTTGAAAAAGCGCCGAACTACACTAGCGCCGGGCCGCATTGCCGCACTCTGAGGCTGGCAATTGTTGGCTACCAATTGGCCTAAGAACCCTTCCGCCGAGGCCGAGGAGGCGGCTATTGGCGTGCCGACAGAGGTATTCGGCGAGGAACATGGCCGCGCAACGGACATCTTCGCAGTCCACGTCCGTATCTAGTAGGCGACCAAAGCGGCCGGCCAAGGCTAGCGCCACGCCCCGGGTTGCTTGAGATGGCCACTGGCCACGCCGCGCTCGGCCAGCTCTTTGAGCAAGGCAAGCACGTGCTCGCCCAGCCGCCCGCCGTCCTCGAGGATGCACTGCACGAAGCGGTGCCACCGCGCGACAGGATGGGAAGAGCAGACGTCAACCATGAACTTTGTTTGCTCCCGCAATCGGGCCGCAAATCCCGACTAGACCGCAGCCTGAGCCGCAATGGAGTTCTAGAATACACATATGACGGCAGCATCTAACACAATGAAGATTCACCCATGGGCCCATGTAGTCGAGTTCAACCACAACGCCCGGGCGGGTTGCCATCGCTCCACGTCAATGACGGCATCCGGCACACCGCCGGCATCCCCGTGCACGATGGCTCTGGCCGTGCAGGGGCTAGCCACGGCGGAAGGCATGCCTCCAGCGCCGCTACCCCTTCTGCCGGTCTCAACATGCACAGCATGCGACGAGGTTAGCATGGCCAAGACAAAGACAAAGCCAGCGCATCACGAGCCCAAAAACTGTTGGGAGGTGTCCACAATCGCTACTGTGGCAAAGTCTCGGAAGGACGCCGGCCGCAACACAGCCCAGCAGCAGCACTACGGAGGCGTTGATCGCAAGGCCGCCCGGCTCACCTTCATCTTGATCTCCAAGATCATAGTCGAAATCCTGCATGTCTGTCTGCGAGTGGTCCCTTCCATGTTCATAGCGACAATATCATCGCACTGCACATCCAGAGAAGGCGTTGGATGCGTCAACTTGGGCCCTACTATACATGCTAGACATTGTTGTGTCTAAGGACACCGCCACATGGAAAGAAGCAACCATCGGCACAGAAAGCTGGCTAGGTAGTACATGTGGGCGGCTGCTGGACAACTTCGAGGAACTCGTCGACATGGTGCACAATAAGGTGCGCACCGCCACCCACAGCAAAAACTTGGTGCCATGAGTGATCTTCTTTGCCTATATATAGGTGAGAGCATGGGTAGCGGCATGCATGAACCACAATCATGACGCATTATTAGTAAAATCTTGGTTAGATTTTCTTAATAAAGTGTGGGTATTGTGACATGCGCGAGTTGAGGGAGAGATGCGTCGACGACGATGAGCGGTCAAGAAACGAGCATGCGGATCGCGTGCATGAGCTGAGAGAGGAATTCGCTGCGGCGTTCGTCAAGTGTGCATCAGCAAAGAAGGTGATTCCTTACAAGCACACCATGCATGTGGAGATCCCCGGCCAGATCCACCGTAAGTTGGGGCTCGATGGGAAAGTGGTCAGCCCAATACCGGGAGCGTCTCTACCAATGGAGTCATCACATGTCCATGTACGCCAGCAACCGCCAGGTGGAACATGTGGTAGGCACATCAGTGCTGGGCAAAATGGCGCTCAAGGGCAGAGTTGCCGAGCACGGGCCCTCCCTAAGGGGCAAGCAACCAGACCTCAAGCCAAGCGGGCACATGTCAAAGCTCCACGAGAACGCGCCCACCAAGCATCCAATGCCAGGCATGCTGCGCGCTGGGCGATCTATGTGGCTAGTTAGCGCCGCACCTTCACCCCGCCATGTGCCTTTGATTAGCTACCTCCGTAGCTACCTCCGCCGTCCGTCGCTTCCTCGATTGCTCCCCTCGCTTCCTAGATTGGACCTTGTAGTCCGGCATCAGCAAGATGTAGGCAGCGCCGCGTGGTGCTTGCGACAGTTCGGGATGAATTGCAAACATGCAATTAATGGAGCAATTGTTAGTGCCAATGAGACCGCCATGCATGCATCACTGCTAAGAATGCCAACATGGGCAGCGCCCCGCCGTGTGTGTGTGTTGGAGGGGGGGGGGTAGTGGGGCGGCATCACTAAAGACAGCTAGGCATTGGCGACACACCGGCGGGTAGCAGCCAATAGGAGGGTCTTGTACTCCTCTTTGTTTGCAACCGTCATGATTTTGGCTGACAATCGGTAGTCCATGGTGTCTGGGTATTCACTGCGCAGATAACCCTCATTGGGCTGCAATCCTTTTAATTTAGAATCAGTATCACATGAACAAGTCAGTATGTCTTCACCGCTATCACATCAATGGATACACACACCCATTCATTCATGGCACGGTTGCCTTACCTCGTAGTGGAAGGCATACTCATCGTAGTTGTTATACGGTGGCTTGACAATGAAGGTGTCGGCTGAGATGCTTGCCACTGGCGAAGTGGCGAGACATCGCGGACATCGACGGCCATGGTGGAAGATCTCCTTGGCTCCCTGTCCGCACAATTGGGGACGATCCGCATAGTGAACCCGATGGTTGTTCTATGAATCTAGCCATCTTGTGTCTTGGCTCGTACGCGGCGATGACAGATGTACATGGGAGGGCCTCCAATCGAGACATCTCCTTTGGAGCTCATGCGCATGTTAGTGTAACCGGGCACACCGTCCACTCCGATGTCCAAGACTTGGGTGAACCGGAAGAGCAGATGGACAGGATGGAAGGTCGTGTAGCACTAAGACTTGACGGTGTTGCTCCCATCAATGACGTTCTTCCACATGAAGACCGCATGCTTGTTAAACGGCTATGCTGAAGGACTTGCAGGCTTGCCGATGGCACTGGCGCATGCCTCCATGAGGTTTCCCGGCCGGTGCTCTACATCAACAACGATGTAGGCCAAGGCATCGACCCGCCCTGCCTGCAGCCTCGCTTTGAGTTGCACTCTCGCTGCAGCGAGCCAGTCGGCGTTTATGATGTGTAACGACGGCATAGCAACGTTGTAAAGAACGTGGGCGCAAGCTAGGCGCCGGCAGTCGAGGCACGCGAACATGCAACAAGAAGGGGCAACGGGGTAAAGGAGCGTACGTGACTATCTCGCTTGCCCGAGCTACTGGGTCTTGGCACCCGCGGCATCCGCCGACGCTGCTGCCCGGCGGGAGGGGGTCGTGCGGGCACGGGTCGAGAGCCAGCCGAGGCAAAGGTCTTGCTGGCCATTTTGTCGATCCATCCAAGGCGAGACAAGATGGAAAAGCCGCCTCGCCCGACAGTAGAGTCGGTTTTGGTTCCCTTGTTCTAGGCTTGCCATGGTGTTGATGAATGTTGCAAACGCAATGCGCATTTTAATTTAGTTGGGTAGTTCCGGTACAACGCGATGCGCCGCCTCGGATAATAAAACTGACGGAACTGCGGCACTCATGTCCGGTAGAAAAACAGCAACAACGGAAGGCAAACACAAGCCACTACGACACTACATATGCAGTCCTATGGTAAAACTATCGTCTGCACCTTTGAAACTTAGTTGGGGTGGGCTGTTGAGGCTGCCCGAACCATCCCCACGGCGGCGGTTGGGCAGTTGAAGCTCAGAGAAACAAGATTGCGAGAGGAGCGGCCGAAAGGTTCGCAAGGCATAGTGACCCGATACTGGTCAAACACGCGTGGCAGCCTATGATAGTGCTGATATGGTAGGTTGAAATCAGATTCCAGGAGGCGGGACGTGTAGCGGTGCCGATGGCGCGGCTAGTTGACTCGGCGAGCGAAGAGCTAGAATGGTGCGACAGCGGGCGGAGACGAGGGACGCGGGCGGGCCATCTGGGTGTGCCGTGGGCGAGTCGCAATCGTGGTGCCCACAAAGCAACAACACACCCAGGCACACACAAAAAAGGTCTCCAGATATATGTCTAAGCTGCTCATATGGACCTTGGCCTGCATGTCATAGGCAGCGTGGATGTTGCCCGAGCTCCCCGCCGAAATGGGTCGAGCTGGATGTGTTGCGAAAACCGACGAAAACCGACCCCGCTCAGCCGAGAGGGGTGCGCGACGCGAAATAATAGGTCTTAGAGGTCGGCCTCAAGGGCCTTAATCATCATGGCCACGAGCTTGGGCACGATAGTAGCGGCGGCAGGTGGATACCGGGTTGTGAGGGGCCAGCGCCGCTGGCGGATGGAGTTATGGGGGTCTATGCATGTCAATGAAGTGACAGAGCTTCGTCGTAGCAGTTAGGTAGGAGCATACGGTGCGAGTTGTTTGTGTGAAGAGTTTTACACAGTTTCAGCAGCGCTGAGAAAGTTGCGGGAATGACCGCCAGCATCATGCTTGGGCCCTTTAGATTTTTAGACCCTAGCTAAGGCAACATGTCAGCAATGCTGGCTGCAATTGTTGACCTGTCGCTGTCATGTAGAAGCTGACAAGGCACCCGTCAGCATTTTGGATTACACGGTTTTGTAAATATCTTTCTAATTGCAGTGTGTTGTAGGGCCGGGCGCCATGTCAGCTGTCCTTGAATAAAAAGTTGGCCATAGATTATAAAGTAACTTGACAATTGAATCAGCGATGCATCGATTTTCAGAAAAATTTAAAAGAATGGGTTCTATAACTCTGGCCTACAGTTCCATGAATTGCATTGCCAGCGCTTTGAAGTACCAGAGTTTTTTTCCATTACCAGCAGCGAGTAGCGAGTACCAATTCCAGTACCAGCAGTACCAGCAGCGAGTAGCGAGTACCAGTGCTCATAGCCTCCCAACCGTGAGATCGTAATCGGACGGCTGTGTAATTAAGGACCGTGGGTGGGCGGGTGGGTGGGCGGGTGGGTGGGTGGATTATAGTACTTAGTAGTACATGCCAGTAGATAAGCGCTTTAGTCATGCACCTATAGGCCCGATCCGCTGCACTATACGGGTACCCGGACGGCAACATAAAGCTCACCGCCGAAACATCGACGCTCCGCTGGATAAATGCTATGGCTATCACTACAAATTATGTGCATCTAAGCAGCTTCCGCGCGTGCTATAGTGCTCTATATATTATGCCGCGGGGGTCGTACACAAATGGTAGGTATACTCCCGGTAGTACCAAATAGTACACCAAGTGTAGGTATACTCCGGTAGTACTCCTGGTAGTACCAGGTACACGTCCCAATACGCTAAAATGCCGCCGCTGGCGCCTGCGCTGCCTGCCCCGTGCTCCGCCCGGCAAGGCCGCTTAGCCGGACGACTGGACGACGCCCCGTCGTGGGGTTTAATGGTTAGATGATGAGCGCGCAACCTGCAAGCAACTGAGATGATGAGCGCGCAACCTACAGGCAGCCGAGAAAAAGCTACGGACGGTTGGGGATTTTTCGACAACAACTCATCAGAGTTCTAAGAAGCCGATTGGCCGATATGTTTATACAGTGTGGCCGCGTGCTTGTTGTAGCAACCCCGCTCTAGCTCGGTTGATAATTTGATACAAAAGGTCGTGACCCCCCTCCCTTCACGGCGCCCTGGATTTTAATGTGAATTGGAAAATTTTCCAATTATGGTGTCGCGGACCCTCCCTCATATTGCCTTTTTTGTTCCACATGTATCGCACTCCGAAAATGCTTTGCAGACGGGGCTTGCCCCAACTCGCATTACTCGAACGGGCCGATGCCCAAACGGGTATAGGGCGGACCTTTTGTGGTCAGTGCCGGGTATTCTAATGTCAATGCTTTAGACGGCGATCCAACAGTGTTGGAAATTTGCTTGTTGACTATAACAGAGCGTCGCCTACCCATGGGTTCCCGTAGCTGGATCGCTGGCTAAACGGCCGTTGTAGAGACGCTGCAAGGGTTTCAGTGTTGCTAGTCCTGTCCCGGGGCCCCGGTGGCCAAAAAAAGAGTCGTGAAATGCTGGTCGTTGAGGTATTACGTAGCGTTGCCCCCCCCCCCCCCCCCCCCCCAAGCCACCCCCCGGGAGGTTTTTTTCCGTCCCTGGGACACGACTGGCAAAAGTGAAACCCCCCGGGCTTTTTTTCCTCCCCCGCCCGGGACAGGACTGGCAGTGAAATCCTTGCAGCGCCGTCTACGACGGCCGTTGCCCCCCGGACTATTGCCTTACCCCGGCCCCTGCCCGCGCCGCCCGTTGTACTCTGCCTTCGCCCGAGTCTACTGTACCCCGTGTAATACCCCAGTTCATCTATCTATATGTACATTTAAATAGCGTCGCAGCAAAAAATACTTATTTATATCGTAACATGTGAGGATTATTATGTCTTCAGATATCTTTTCACAGATAAAATCTAGATAAGGATTATCTTCGCACGTACATCATTAACTAACAGCAGCACAGCAAGCCCCCATAATATTTATTATTGAACGGCCGTCGTAGACACTGCATATATGTATATAGGGTTACATGAGCCAGTAGCTGCAAAAGGCGATCAGGAAACCACCCGAAAAGACAATGGAAAACGTCCACACTGCATCGTAGACACTGATGCTGAATCCAAGGTTTCACTGTTCCCAGTCCTGTCCCCGGAGCGAGAAAAACGAGCAGGCCCCATAGAGCTGCGCAGAACTACGACCGTCGCTCGAAGCGCCTCCGACACGGGCGCGTGCGCCGGTCACAGTCACACCGCCCCCTCCCCCCCTGCCCCCCCAGCCCCCCCCCCCCCCCCCCCCCCCCCCCCCCCCCTCCCCCCCCCCCCCCCCCGCCTTCATCGCTTCCGGCGTCCCTCCACCCCATCCGGCGGAGTAGTCGGCCCACCTGCTACTCAGGCGCCGCCCCAACTCAGCCGCGACGCGCCTCCCCTGGCCCCTCTGCCTGCCCCCCTGTCCCCTACTCCCCGTCGCCACACCCCGCGGCGCCTCCTGCGGCGATCGGAGGGTAGCTGGGCGCCGGGATGGCGGAGCAGGTGCGGGCCCTGCTGCAGCAGGGGCACGCGAAGCTGGAGAGCGGCGACGTGGGCGGCGCGCTGCAGGTTCCCCCCCTTCCCCCGCCCCCCCCCTCGCCTCCTCCCTTCGCTCGTGCCCCGGCTTGCGGCGACCGCGTTTCCGAAGGTTCGCTATACGTGTGGCAGCTGCTAAGAATTATGTAGTACTGGTAGGTCGCACGGCTTTGCTGTCGACTACTCGTACCGTCGACCTCGCTGTCCTGTCCAATCTGCACAAGGGGTGGGGTGGGGGGCGGGGGCGGCTGGCTGATGATTGGGTGGCATATCTTACTTGCAAGCTGACTCCCCCCCCCCCCCCCCCCACCCCCACACCCTTTCCCCCGGCGGCCGGCCCCCCCTCCCCGGCTTGCCCTCCTTCACTTCCTTGGTGCGCCGGGCGCAGTGTGTGGCCACCGCCCTGACGGCGGTGGGCGGCAGCGGCGCACTGATGCCGGCCATCCAGGCGGCGATTGAGCGCTGGAACGCCGGCGTGCGCTCGCGCGCCGATGTGGACGACCTCACCCACCTGCTCTCCTCCATCTCGCTGCTGGTCCGAGGCCATTGACCTACCCTCCCCCTCCCCCCTGCAAAGACACACCCGCACATCTCCACCACCCACTCACGCCGGCCCCGCATGTGCCCCAGGCGCCCCAGCCGGCCGACCATCACGCAGCCGGCGGACCAGCACCCATGGCTGAGGACCAAGCAGCGCTGCCGCCGCCCGCTTTGACGCCGCCCATCCTGGCGGTTAGCCCCCCTTCCCCCCCCCCCCCGGCCCCTGCCGGCAGTCTGCCCGCTGTCTCTCTCCCAGGAGCCGTGTCGTCATTGGGGGAGGGGGTGGAAAGTTTTCGGGTGCCAGCGCACTGTGGTGATAGTAATCGCGCGGTAATCGTGGCACTGCAAATACAACCCTGCCCTGCCCTGCGTAACGGAGGCCACATGGAAATAGGTTGCATGCAAGCTGAGTTGGAGGCCTACACTGTGAGGTTCTCACGGGTGAGGCGGCACCCGTAGGGGCTGGCGTGAGGGGCTAGCCAAAACCGAAACGAGTGTGCGATTCCCCGACCCCGGTGGCCTTCCCAGTCATTCTGGACTACCGGTAATGGGGATGACATGACCAGTTTTGCTGAGACAGTGGGGGAGAGCGATGCGTCTGCCCATGTGCTGAATCGGCGTCGCTCGGCGGGGTGCCGCTCCCTCCGCCCTTCTTCTGCGTTGCGCCCCACCGCAGGAGACGGGGCGGGAGGGCATCACGCAGTGCGCCATGGACGACGGCTCGAGCTACATGTGCCGCGCGTGCGGCGGCCTCGTGCCGCGCGGCCGGCAGGAGCACCACGACCGCTTTTGGTGCCAGCCGCCCAGCTGAGCTGTTTACAGCCCCCCCCCCGCCGCCGAAGCAGGGTTTTAGGGTTTAGGGGAACCCTAAAACCCTAAACATAGGCTGGGTTGGGCGGGGGGGGGGGGGGGGGGGGGGTTGGAGCCCCGGGTACCAAATCAACTGGGACATGTTTTCGCTGCTCCACCTGAGCATGGGGAGCCGCTTGCTACCTCGGCGACAATCTGGACTGGAACTCACGCCGCACGGAATGGCGCATGGAGCGCCCCGCAACGACCAACCCGCCCGTGCCGCCCGGGGGCCCTGCTCGCGGCCTCACTCCGTCTTGCGGCGGGGGTGGCACGCCGCGGCCGCCAGCGCCTCCTTGCTGGGCGGCGTGGGCGCGGGGAAGGCCGCGCGCGCCGCCTGGGTGCGGGGGGGGGGCGAGCACATCCCGGGGCGCGGCGGCATGCGGACGTCAGGGCCCTCCGCCTAGGAGCGGAGAGGAGCGGACAGGAGGCCGTGGGGCGCCCAGTGTCTGGGAGACCACGGCCGCGAAGCCGACAGAGTCGCGCCCCCAGGGAAGCCCTCCAGGACCTAAGGGCAAAACCTAAAACCCCTCTACTCCGAAGCCCCGGGCACACTGACGCAAGCACAAGATGGCGGCGGCAGTTGACACGGCCGGATATTATTAGCACTGGCCTTCCAAGGGCTGCATGCTTCGGGCGCAGCCGAGACACTATGCGGGTTTGCGTAGCCGGGCCGTGGGACGGCTGACCTCTGCGGGTTGAACCGCCGGGAGTAAAGTAGTGAACACTTTCAAATTATCGACGCGGGTGCGCCGCGGGCCGAGAGGGACATCCGGCATGGCATGACGCCGGGTCTGGAGGGCATCGCAGGACGCCTCACAGGAAGCGAGGTTGGGCGCGGCCGCACCCGCTCGATGGCGGTCGTCGCGAGCAGGTCGCCGCCGGCCGCGAGGAGCAGCTGCACCTGCAGCCACGGCGGCAGCGCGACGAGCTCCACGGCGTCGTTGAGCGGCGGCAAGCCCTGCGTGACCGCGAGCACGTAGAAGCCTGCGCGCCCCGCGGGCCCGGGGCGGGGCGTCGTGGCTTAGCCGGCGGCCGAGCATGCAGTCCCATGGCGCTGCGGAGGGGTCGTTGATCAGTGGGCGCGTGGCTCCCTAAACTCCCGAGGCCGCGCAGGCCGCCTTGGCTTCTAGATAAAGGCCCGGGTTTCATTTCGGCATTCAACAGCCCTCACGCATGCGCATGCTCAGAGGTGTTTCGCGGGCCAGAGCCGCCCGCTTCGTACTCACAGGCACCCGGCGGAGAGTGAGGCTGTTCGTGGTGGGGCCGCGGATCGCATGGGCGACGGCTCCGTGGCAGGCCGAGGGGGCACGGCGCCGTGCCCGTGCACACACGTGCCTTCGCCCCCCCCCCCGAACTGCGGACTGCAACCACCGAGCAATCGACGCCATGCTATCAACCTATGGGCGCCGACGCGGGAATAAATAATACTGCGAATGGGAGGCCAAATTTAGACGAAACTTTAGCGAATGTTCTTGTAGGTTGCTACCAGACCTTCTAATAATGGGCTCTTACGGGCGAGTCGGCACCCGTGCCAGATATCTCGTACCCATCATCCTCGTTCCCCGAGACTCCGTGGCTATGCACATGACCCGTCGTCCGTGGTTTTTAAGTTCTTCACGAGGACGTGTGACATCGATCATTGACTCCTTCCTGACCCGGGATGGTAACCCCCGGTGACTTCCGGTCATTGGCATGGGGTAGAGAGGGCGTGGCGGGGCTCTCGGTGGTCTCAAGCTAGCTGCACGTGACACCCAGGCTGGTCACGGTGCGGTTCAGCGCCCTCTCGTCCAATAGGAAACAGGGGCACATTTGGGACCTCCATCTGCGGGGCTGCGCGTGTCCACCCAAGCGCATGGTGGTGGTGGTGGGGTGTGGGGGGCGCACCGCCGGCCGCGAGGAGCGTGTAGAAGAACATCTTGTGCTCGGTGAGGGAGACGTTGAAGGGGCGCCCGACGTAGTTGACCGCGAAGGTGGTCACCTGCCGCCCCAAACAACCGGCAGCGGCGGCGGTGAGGGGAGAGGGGAAGGGCCCAATGCAAGACCCCCCCCCCCCCCCCCCCCCTGGTCCCCCGTCTCCTGATGATGACTATGGCCCGCAATCGCCTGGTCCCTAGTACATACGGGCGCCTTGCTGCAGCCTCTCCCCAATGAATATTCAAAGGGACGGAGATATTCGGCGGTCCAGCCACGAGAGGCCTGAGGGCGATGCCATGATACTCGCATAATACCGCCACCGTCGGACAGGCGATGTGCCGACACGACAACACTGACGGCGCGAATCGGAGCCGGCCATGCGCGCCAGAGGGCAGACCATGGCCGAGACTGCAGTCGAGTGGTGGCGGATGTTCCTGCAGATAGGTAGCACGACACCCCCGTCTGGGGCCCACTACGAGGGGGCTTCTCGTAGGTGCGCCGGCACCCGCAGGGAACCCCGCCGGTCCGACAACGCGATCACGGCGTCCGCACTCGCGCGTCCCCCCGATTCCAACCCATCGGTACGCGTGTGGAACCACGTCCGTTGCGGCTCGCCATGCTTTGGTGTGGTCCGGTTGCTGTCATGCGATTGACGCTCTTCCTCTGGAGGCGTGAAGGGCTGGCGCCGATCACCTGGATGGCGAAGCTGCAGAGGAAGCAGGCGCTGTTGACGAGGTTGGGCGCAAAGTCGGCGTCCGGCTGCTGCCGCTGCTCCGCCGGAGTCTGCGGGCAGCGCACACCGCCGCGGCTGAGCGCCTCCAAACGAGCATACGTACGGCGCGGAGCGGGAGCGGCGCCGTGCGCCCCCCCTCCCTCCCTGTGCGCCCGTCAGCCCCCAGGAGCTGAGAGATAACATTTGAGGGCACATGGGCATCCGGGGTCGGGGCCGAGGCCGCCGAACTACAGCTCAGGAATACAGCACGGGTTGTATAGGGTTTTAGGGTTTGTGGGAGCCCATGCGTTGTGGGAGCCCTTGGTTAGGCTCAGAACCTTTCGGGTTTACCGTAAAAACCCGGTGCAGCTTAACAGCGATCACGAGACAGCAGCCAAGGCAGACCCACATCAAGATGGGGCTGCCGGGAGACATCATTCCAGTCAGTCGTGTGTGTGTCGCTTTATCGGCAGTGCGTTGAAGGCCCACTTTACATCCCTATTGCAAAACAACCCGGTTCTCATGCAGTTGGTTTCAGGCTTATGTCTCCCTTATGCTGGCAACCTTTCATAGTTGCTGTTAGTTCTGTTTGCAGCGCGCATTTGTTAAAAGTCCTGATGTTGAAAAAAACGGTTCTCATCATTTCGAAACCCTACACCCCACTTTATGATGAGTTTGTCGTTAGACGCATAGTGTCAACGCAGATTGGAACGTATGGACACTGAACCGTCACGAAGAGATGGATGCATACATGGATCTGTATCGATCGGACATCCCGTACAAGTAAATACAGTTCACGGGGCCAAAAATAATGAATTGTTCCGGAACTTTGCGTCGGAGTATTCGTGATGTATTCGCGCTGTATTCTGAATCATTATTGGTTGTAATAGGTTTTCATCTTCCGCGATGGGTGTTGGGATGGGGGGGGGGGCGGGGGGAGGGGGGGAAGGGATGGAGTCAAAAACGATGTTTATCCGCGGACTGTGTGTTTGTACGTGGACGATACTGCACTGGCGGGAGTGTAGCGCTAATACGGGGGCGTTTTTTCCCCCCCGCCCCCGGGACAGGACTGGCACCAGTGAAACCCTTGCAGCGTCTCTACGACGGCCGTTTAGGCAGCAATCCAGTTACGGAACGCCCTCGGTAGGCGACGCTCCGTTATAGTCATCAAGCAAATTGCCGAAGCATTCTAATTGGAGGCCAGTGACGGAATTTCCAACACTGTTGGATCATCATCACCGTCTAAAACACTACCATGAAAATACCGGGCACTGACCACGAAAGGTCCGCCCTACCCGTTTGGGCGTCAGCCCATTCGAGTAATGCGAGATGGGGCAAACACAAGACCGCCAGTGCAGTATGAACCGTAATTATAGTTACTACGAGTATAATCCGATAGACATACAGTACCCGCTTGTTGCCCCTGGACCCGCAAAAAAACCGGAGAGTCTCGTACTGGTAGCGACTACTACTGAAAGTTTTTTTTTTTTTGAAAGGTACTGTCCTGGCAAATACAGTCCTTCATAAGTATTGACATAAAGTATGGAATTTGTGTCTAATTGTAGTAACGATAAACTGCGGTAAAGGAACCACCTGGTGGCTTGACTTTTGAGTTAATATGGAGTTTAGGGTTAAGGATTTCAATGTTGCGCGCTGCAGGGTGGCGCACCTCGGCGAGGGAGGCCTTGTAGACAAATACCAGGAAGGTGAGGTGGGCGGCAAACTGGCCGAGCAGCGAGGTCAACACGTAGGCGCAGAAGATCTTGGAGTGCGGGCGCTGCGGGGACAGCTGCTTCACCGGCTTGGCGGAGCTCAGCATGAAGAAGAGCGCGGCGGAGAGCAGCCCGCTGGCCGTGGCCTGCAGGTCGCCCAGCTTGATGCCCTGAGCACCCGGGTACCACAAGGGCGTGGGGGGGGGGGGGGGGGGGTTGTTCAGGGAGGGTTGATTCCAGGGCGGGCGTAGCTCCCGGAATGAGTTGTCAGCCGTATCGATAGACAGAGCCACAGGGACGGAGGCGTAAGTGCGAGGGGCTTGAATGCCTGACTAAGTAACTCAACAGTCTATTGGGATATAAGTTCGGCTTCAGAAAAAAGCATAGAACAGGAATGTATTGCTTGATAGTTTGGATTATTTTGAAGCAAAAAAAATTGACAGATACATCTCAGTCGTATTGTGGGTTGATTTTGGAAAGCACCAAGTACATTGTTTGATTGTGTATTGCCCATTCATTCAGAAAAGGCTTCAATGTATTGTTTGAATATAGGTAGCGATAGAATGCGGATAGGTGCACGGCAATAAGATTTATACGTTTGTTAATCCTAACGGCGCGACGATTTCGAGTTACATATCGGAAAGCGGACCGATGCGCCACGAAATAACGAAGCGTTTAAAAGACGGGTACGCATACGGGTAAGGGTTACATAGCACGACCGTCTGGTAGAATTGTACCATAAGGAGATGCAAACGCCGTGTGGTAATCACTAATCAAGCGTACTAGACATGAAGGATTACGTAATCTTACCACGTCTGAACAGTACATTACGATACAGAACTTCAGCAGTAGTAGTAGTAGTAGTAGTAGTGGTAGTAGTAATAATAACAATAATAATAAGGGTATAGAATAATAGCAGAATATAAAAAAATGCTAGAAGGGTGGCAAAACACGGCCAGGCACCGCCGTGTAAACGTTTCTGCAACCTACGCGCTAGTTCCGGCGGCAAAACACGGCCAGGCACCGCCATGTAAACGTTTTTGCAGTATACACGGTGTACAGGTGCCGGCGCGGCAAATGACAACACTGTCCCAATACCTGCCAGAGGCCAAATGGCAGCGAGACTATCAAGACTATCGCCTCCAAGAGCCTGACATATAAGCCTCCATTGGCGCCATAGGAACATCCGCAATAGTTCCGCTACAGTTCTGCTGATATATGTGACCTCTGCCAAGCTGCCTGGGCGGGTTCGTGTGCGCAGGGAATGATCGGGTAAGGATGCCGTTTCATTAACATAATAAAAAACGAAATGATAACGCCGACACTTCTGGTTACGGTTGTTAGTTATTATAATGGTTCTTATTGTAGGCAACTCGGCACGCGTAGCGCTTCGGGGTCAGCGGCTCTGTGCGAGCTGGTCAGGGTTTGCCAGGGCGGGGTTGATCAGGTCGCTACAAGCTGATGATAGTGGTGGCGGTTGCTGGAGGGGGAAGGATGACCTCGAGGTAGAGGATGGAGAGCGAGAAGGCGGTGGTGAGGCACATGAGGCCCAGGATCTTGAACATCTGCAGCGTGGTGACCAGCGTGCTGCGGCCCTGCCGGATGATGGCGGTGCACGGCATCACGTTGGGCTCGCGCGCGGTGAAGGGCGCCGCCATGCTCGCGTCGCCCGGCTTGACGATCTGCGGCGAGTCCTCCTGCTCCAGCCGCTCCAGCCACGCCGCCATCGCGCTGCCCTGGCCGCCCGCCTGCGCACGTCCCCGCCGGTTGGGTCAGTGCGCCTGGTGCGACTCCGTAGCATTGCGGCCCCATCCAGAGAGCTGCTAAACGACCATCTCAGGTACCGCTACGGTACAACATCCGCGACCTCTGGGTCGGCGCCTAATGATCCTTACTCGCGCTTAGGTGTCAAATAATTATAAGCGGTGCGACCTGGCCGTCTTTGATTTGCCACCCTTCTAGCGTTTTCTACATTTCTATTATATTCCGCTATTCTATTCGTTTATTCTTGCGATTGCTTAACTCATTCCATCGTGGTATATTGTTTAGATGCGGTACTTATGACGGGTTATGTGATCATGCATGCCTACACTGCTTGATTACGAGCACGGCGTTTGTAATTCCTACACAACGCGCTACGTACAATCCTTGCCAGTATATACTTGTTGTATTTGCATTAGTGTATACTATTTCCCGGTACCAGAAAGGATTGCGGCGATGCAACAAGGAATCATTTACGCGTAGTAAATGTTAACGTATTCTTGTCGTGCATCGGTGCGCACTTCCGTATCGCTATATAATTTCGAGCAATGCACGTGGACTTCTCTTTAATATATGGGCAATACAATCTCAAACAATGTACTTAATGCTTTCCGAAATCTGTTCACAGTACAACTAAAATGTATCTGTCAGTACTTGTTAAAAAGATCCAATTTGCTAACACATTTTCCATATTCTGTTCTATTATATTATTTCTATTCTATTTCTTGTTACCGAACTTGCATCCTAATAGACTGCCTGGTTAGTTTGACCCCTCCCCCCCCCTCCCCCCCCACACCCCGCCACGCTCTGGGCAGAGGGGAAGAATTTCAAAATCCGACCTCACATGAGGGCCGGTATTATGCATGTCTGCGGTGTCATTTTCGGCTGCCACCCGCCGAAGTGGCGTAGTAGTGAGTGCGCAAACTCGTGAGGCAATCTATTGATCGCAACTGCGTTACCGGTGCAGCATTGCTATGTACAATATCATCCAAAAACTGATTGGTTTGTGGTTTGTACGGATGGAGGACACGGATGTGGCTGCACATCAACATGCGAGCTGATTAATGTCAGTATTACGACCATAGGACGCTTCTACATCGTGTGACGACAGGTGGCAGCCACACTTGAAGCTGAGCAAGCTGAAACACAAAGCCTGTGCGATGCTTCTAGGTTATCGAGTTCGCTAGGGTCATTCCGAGGATGACCCCCCCCCCCCTTTGACGTACAGGTACTGCAACGAGCACCGGACGGCATAATAAAACCTATGGCCCATGTTGGCATCGGAGCGTGCACCACACACAACGTGCGCCCCCCTGAGATGGCGTAGGTCGGGGGCTCGAGCCCGGGGGCGGGACGGCGGGGGAGAGGTGCGAGGGGTATGGCATAATAAGGCCCTTTCAGGATCATGTTTAGGGCTTTAGGGCTATATTCTAGGGCTATATACTGGGGTTAACATGGTTATTCGGTTGGGGTTTGTGGGTTTTGATTGGGGTATGAGGTGTTCAACATGCTTGGGATTCTCATCACGCAAATCGATTCCATACACACACCACAAAACAATACACCGCAATGAGAATGTCGACGCAATGTGGCAAAACAGTGCTCTATTCTTAGGACTCGTACAGTGCCGATAAACCCAATGATTACAAAATGGTACGGGGCACAAGCACCACACACACACACAGTTCACAACAGTTCACATGCACACACGAAAGCGCATGCGGTGATACCAATGTGAGAGGCGGAGCGGCACACATGCATGCGGGCGGGCGGTGAGCGGTGCGGGGGCTGTCCCCACCTCGGTCGCTTTTGCCGCCCCGTTGGCGCCATTCTCCAGCTGCGGCGCGGGCGTGCCACCCTGCACCGCACACACCGCGCGGACGGTACGTTAAGGTAAATCACGACTGGGCGGAAAGGGGCGGGGAGGCGGGCGGGCCCCCAAGCATGTCCTTCGGGGCGGCGGCGGGGCGCACCCTGCGTCCCGGTTTGGCGCCCTTCCGGGTCTTGGGCGCTGCGGGGAGCTCCGCCGGGGCGGGCGGCGCGGGGGCTCTGCGGCCCGGGCTTGGCGGCTGCGGCTCCTGCATCGCCAGGGACGGAATCAGGGGGGAGGTGTCCAGGGGAGGGGGGAGGGGGGGGGGGGTGGAGGTTAGACAGGGGCAGCGGCATCCAGTGGGTGGCGATCCGTGCGAGCTGCAGGGACAAACGGGCACTTGCGACCGGGGCTCGAGCGGGTGGGTAAATGGGCTATGATAGCCAGCCAAGGATTGTTAAGCGATACACGGGTGCTCGCATCCGAACGAGCGCGAGGTGCCTGGCCTGACCTCATCGCAACAGATGCACGACATAACCAAGCAGTGCATCCATGGACCGCTCGCTCGCAGGTTTGGCAGCGTGCATTGACAGGCAGGGATGGGTACGAATGAGGCGCGAATCAGCCACGACTTTGCCGGGTTCGCCGCCGCATCGACAGCGGAATCAACGGCGCATTGGGGATGGGAGGGGCGCGGGGCGGCAGCGGGGCGCGGGGTCGCCAACGCCCCGGGGAGGGGTGGGGGGGAGGGGAGGGGGGAGGAATCGTGGGGGATGTGTGAATGGAGATAGGGTGTGCTGGGGTGATGGGGTGGGGGGTGGGTGTTGGTGGGGGGGTTAGGGGGGGGGGGGGGGGGGGTCGCGTAGAGGGGGGGATGGGCGGGCGGGCGGGCGGGCGCACCCCTGCGGCGCCGCGCGGGCACAATGCTGGCGGAGAGCAGCGCCACGCCGATGTGGGCGGCCTTCAGGCTGCCGACGTCGTTGGTGCCATCGCCGCACATGAGCGTGACGCGGCCCGCCTGCGCCAAAGGCCCACCGGGACGGGGTCAACGCGCAGCACAAGCCCCGCGTACGCACGCAATGTCTTCACGAAGGAGTGCCGGTCAAAATGGAACGGAATCGTAAAAAAAAATCACTACGCAATTACACGACACCAATACCCCACACAGCTTCAGCAAAATGGTGATACGTTCGTTGTGTTGGTCAGGAAGGCGCGGGCGCGATTCCGCAGGGCAATCGATGCATGCGGAGACGCAGCGATGTCGCAGGGGGGGTATCCGGAGATTAGCGAGAAGGCAAGCATTGCACAACATGGTGTGTGGGGAGGACAATGAGGGCGGGCGGGAGGGGAGGGGGGGGGGGGGGTACCTTCTTCAGGGTGGTGATGATGAGCTCCTTCTGGTCGGGGGAGGTCCTGGCGAACACCTGCAAGCGGGGGCGAGGGCGAGCCGCGCACATCGCGAGTCAATACATCCCTTCGCTTATCTATCAAAGCGCTGCTCTCATCCGCGAACGAATCCACCGGAAACGGCTGGCTGCGCAAGGATCCTTTGACTGTATCAACAAGTGGGGCATTGACATGGTTTCGGAGCCATGATGCCCCGAAACCAACCACACCAACCGCAGGTCTTCACAGGGGGGAAAGTATGCCATTACAAAAAAGCACATGCTGAATCGGATCAGGGGGGCACAGCCATTGTACCAATGACGCTAAATCGGATCGCGGGGCAGTTCTCTGCAAGCTCAAACGCCGTTTGAATGCCGTATGCTAGTATTAACGGAACCCATTTGTTTGTGGCAATCAACCGTCACATCGATGGCTGCAAACTGCTCTCATCATCCCATGACCGAGGGACGGAATAGGTTTGCCATCAGGGGGGCTATTGATTCCCAGAAGCAGGAGTTACGCGACTCTCAGGACCGTGTCCTTTGTTGGGGGTGGGGGGGCGTTGCCTGGGTGAGCGGGACCAGGTGGTGGAGGCAGCCGGCGAGGTGCGCGTGCGCGATGGCGTCGCCGGCAAGGCACAGGTCGTGCCCGGCCGCCAGGGCCGCGATATCGGCCGGCGCGGCGCTGAACGGCTCGCGCAGCGCCTCGTCCGGGCTGACCCAGGTGAAATCCGCGTCCGACAGCAGTTTCCCCTCGGCCCCCAGCTGCTCCGCGGGCGCGCGGGTGCGGCCGGAGTGGCCGCCCAGGCCGCCGCCGCTGGTGCGCGTGAGGATGAGCGCCGGGCGGTCGATGATGTGCAGCGCCTCCGCGACGTGGCAGGCGGTGAGCGCCGCGTCGCCGGTGATCATCACCAGGCGGTGGTTGGAGGCCTGGGGGGGAGGGGGGGGGGGGGGGGGTTCAGCTGGCGAGGAAAAGAAAGATAGCAAATAGAAAGCAATTTACGAACAGCGGTTGAGGAACACAAGCCTGAATTATTTCTTGGGGGGGGGGGGGGTGAAAGCTAAAGTAAAAACTTCTGAATCTCGTTCCGATGCTGCAAGAAAATAAAAACAAAGACTTTGAAGTTCTACTCATTCAATTGGGGGGGGGGGGGGGGGGGTAACAGAAGAATTTGAAATGAAATGATCCAAGAGAAAAAAGCAGTTCTTTTCTTTCTCAAAAAAAGCAAAATCATATTAATCATATTATAATAACGAATGATATTGTATAACACTTGATATCGTTTAGGGTCCTCACTTGATTGGCACTGAGATGATAAACACTTGAAGCAAATACTGTTGCGCTATCATTATACGGGCGCCGGCCCGTTTTTTTTGGGGCCCCCGCCGAGACAGGACTGGCACCAGTGAAACCCTTGCAGCGTCTCTACGGCAACCGTTTAGGCAGCGATCCAGTTACGGAAAGCAATGGCTACGCGACGCTCTGTGATAGTCGTCAAGCAAAGTACCGGAGCATTCTTTGAGACTAATTAGAGGCCAGTGACGGAAATTTCCAACACTGTTGGATCAAAAGGTATTATGATTTTATAATGTAATGTGTATAAGTAACTTGACAGTTGAATAAGCGATGTGTCGATTTTTCAGAAAATTTTAAAAGAACGGGTTCTATCCGTACATCACTGGCCTACAGTTCCATGAATTGCATCGCCAGCGCTTTGAAGTAGTCGCTACCAGTTTTTTTTTCCATTACCAGCAGCGAGTATCGAGTACCAGTACCAGTACCTCCCAAACCAGTACCTCCCAGCCGTGAGATCGTAATCGGACGGCTGTGTAATTAAGGACCGTGGGCGGGCGGGCGCTTTAGTCATGCCCCTATAGGCCCGATCCGCTGCACTATACGGGTACCCGTACGGCAATAAAGCTCACCGCCGAAAATCGACGCTTCGCTGGATAATATATGTATATATACACTACATGAATCATAGTGTATACATACCACACGTATATATGTGTGTATGTAACTATCATATACATATATACATGTAGCGACATGAGGTCGCTGTCAGACCTGTCACACCGCTATATATACTGTACTACCGGCATCAGGACATGTACAGCCGGCGTGGTACTGAGGACACGGAAAATGAGAGCCTCCCAAGCGGGTTGAGATGGCAGATCCAGGCAACAAAACCATGGCCAGTGTTCTGCTGCGGGTAGCACGCCACCCCGGGACCGGGCTCGCAACATTGAGGGGGTCGGCACCCATACACCGTGCCGGCATGCTTCTGTTTGGCGGATGCTGCGATACTATGACGGCTTCTGCCAGGGCGTCACCGGTAGAAACATCGTAGACATGGGGAAGGGCTCACGTACGGGAGTCGACGTACCAATAAGAACTTACCCTCAATGCCAGCTTCAAATTGGGCTTGCATGCTACCTATCAGTACATTCGCTACTGTTCTGTCTACAATTCACCTCTGGCGGGCAGGGCAGGTTCTCATTCGCAGTGTTATTATTACTGCATGCACTGCACTGCAATGCGTGCCGCTGCAAGCTGCGCATGCGCAACTTCAGGGTTTCACAGGGTGAGCTGTAAAGTGTCGAAGTCGGTAGCTGTGGGCGGTTGGTTCACATCGCCCAGTCTTGCTCTGAAAGTGAGGACCGTGTGTCGGCAGCTGTGGTGGGTGAGTCAGCGTCTCACCTTGAGCATGCGCAGCGCGGGCTCGCTCTCTGGCTTGATGGGGCACAGGAAGACGGCAAGGGCGCCAAACGTGAGCCCACTCTCCGCCTCCTCCCTGCGCGGCAGCGAGGCGGGCCGCCCAATACATCAGCCCCCCTTGGCGCGCTCGGCCGCACCATCCTTCGAGGAGAGAGGAGAACAGACGGCCCTCGGCTCCGAAACCATGACATTCTAAAGGAGTCGGTGCGGATGGGCAAGGTGTGCGATACTTGTCATTGCTGCTTGGCTCCGCAACAGACGAGTATATTGGCGGAGAACGACCCATCACAACTCAACGGTTCCCAGCCTTGCAACCACACTTCGTGCGGAACTACTGTGTACTTCTGAGGCGCTGCTGTGCGATCACTAATTATGGTAACCCTTCTGCCATCTGGATGTCCACTCACGTGCAACCCGTGCAGCAGCATTGAGATTACGGGTGCTGGCGCGGAGATGATAATACTGCGAATACGAACCTGCCCTACCTGTCTGAGGCCAGATGTAGACGAAACTATGGCGAAGCTATAGCGGATGTTTTGATAGGTTGGGTGCCTATAGGAAGTGTTCCTATAGATGCGCCGGCGCCCGTAATTCTGCTTGCCACACTACCTGGCAGGAACAGGCAGTGCAGCTGAATAGCTGAAAGGTCCGGAGGCCTCAGAGTATGGCAATCACAACACGCCCTTGTGTGGGGTTCTGGGGTCAGCTACATCCCCTGATTGCCTACCGTTATTTGTCAATAGTAATTCTCTAGTCAGGATTGAGGAAAATACAGTTGGCAGCTTTGCGGCCGTGCTCCATCACATGATGGCGGAGATGACACAGTGTGGAGACAGAGAAGGGGAGGGGGTTAAGAGGAGGTGGGAGGGGGGGCAGGAGTACCGGCTCATGCCGCGCAGGTCCGCCGACTGCGCGCCCTGGGGCAGCTGGCGGTACGCAAGCGCAATGATGCGCGCGCCCTGTGAGGCGAAGCGCTTGTAGGCGCGCGTGAAGGCGTCCCCACCCTCGCCGGGGGCCAGCAGCGGCTGCAGTGCCTGCGGTGGGCGGAGAGGGAATAGTAGCAGTCAGAATAAACGGATGCTCGGGGCGGGAACAGCTGGAGCGGCGGTGCCGCATGAGCCGGCACGGTTATACGACGTGCGTGGCGAGGCGCTTTATGGCGAAACTAATATGTAACCACTGATACTCGCCTGCGGGGCGCTGCGGTGCTGTGCAGTCAAGATGATAGCCCCAAAGCGGACGCGTCTCCCTGACGTCGAGTGTGTGTGTCCGAAGGTCCTGAATAAAGGGTTCTGACGATGTATCGTATCGTATAAAGAATCTTTCATCTCTGTCCATACGTGTGCGGTGTGGATGTACGTGGGTAAAGGTTACACACAATACAACACTCAGCACCCGCGCAGCTCATCTGAAGCGAACATGTTGGTAGGATGGTGCATCATCCTCCGCACAGCCATGTCAACTCTTCCGTTGGCGATTGTGCAGCCGCGTGCGCGCCTGCAAACAGGCGTCACTACTACGCGTGCGGGTGCACCTAGACGAAACCTGGGACATGACAGGCTTCAGGGGTGCCTGGCGGCGCCTTCTTGAGCTTGAAAGAAAGTATAAATATAGTTTAACATGTGACACGCTAGCTAGCTCTACATATACATATATATATATACAGATATACACATGTATATATGTATATATATGTATATCAATATCAATATCAGTCTATAATACAGTATATAATACATATACTTGGTTTGATGGCTGGGCAAGGAGCAGGCACTTTTTTCTTAGTGTTTTCTCGGAGGCGCGTGTTTTATGGCACCCGCAGTACATCAAAAGCATGGTAGCCGGTCACGCTAGGCGGCACACCTCTGGCGCGCCCTTGACGACCACCCAGTGCGAGGCCGGTCCGCCCGCGTCAGGCTCCACACGCACGATGGTGCTCATCCTCTTGAGCGCCGAAGAAAAGTGGAAGCGGTGCATGATCTGGACCTGCGCGCCCCCATGGGTGAGGGCTGTCAGTAGAAGTCACGCACACCGCCCTGGGACAAAGGCGACCCCAGGCACCAGTCGCTCTGCATCATGGCCGTATCCAGCGACTCCATCTGGCGAATGCCTCATTGCACCTTAGGCTTTGCCGCCTGTCTCTTGGAAGCTTTTACTACAAGAGCTGCCGCTTCCACAAGAGCCCGCGCCATGAGCATCAACGTGGGCTTGCATGCTACCCATGATAGAAACACCGACGTGATGCCCGCTACAGTTTTGTCTACATTTGATCTCTGGCAGGTAGGGCGGGTTCTTATCGGAAGCATTCTCTATTCGGCATCCGACCTTGCTGCTTTTACCCCTCTAACTAAAAGTCATTATTTCTGGGCACAGCCGCTATCAACCCCCCAACACAGACCTTCCCAACGAGTGTGGAGACTGGGTTGCAGGACATTCAGTGAGCAGCCCGGGGAGGCTGGTCGTGCCCACGTCCCTCTCGCTCCAATCAGGAGGCCCACCTTTTCGCGCTCCGACGGCGGCAGCGCACGCCCGGAAGCCACGGTGTCGTTGGCGTGCACCCAGCCTGCGAAGGGGGCGGGAGGGGGGAGGGTCAGGAGAGTCCATCAAAGCGCATAACATTGGCCGCGGATAGCGTACGGCACATGAACGCCCGAAATGTTTCGCGGGTAAGGTGCACGGCGCACACCGGTCGCGGCAAAGGCGGCCTTCTCGAGCGGGTCGCCCACGAGGTCGCGCCCCACCGCCACCAGCGACTGGCAGGCCGCCATGACGCGCACCACCTGCGCACCACAGCCGGCGTCAGTGCGAGCGGCTTCCAGCACCGCCCACCTTGCCGGGCCCGTCCTGGCTGCACGCCTGGGCTTGCCAGGTGAGTGATCCTCGGTGATCGCGCCCGCGCGGCAGAGGGGCCGGGGGGCGCACTGGCGTTGGGAACTGGAAGATGGCCCTCTTGATTGCCAGGTCGTCAGCGGAGGTGCTGGACCGGATGTCCCCCGCGAGCAGTAGGCCCTGCAGCAGCACACGTACGGCAGCCGTCAGTCCGCAGGGTGCGCAGTCACCTCCTTCACAGCTGCCATTGGAGGGCACAGGGGCGAGGGGGGCATGCGGGGGAGGGGCACAGGGGATGGGGAGGAGGGGAAGGGGGGGCGGGGGGGGGGTCCCACCTCGAAGACCAGGTCATCACTGGTCAGCGTGCCGGTTTTGTCAAAGCAGCACGTCTCCACCTGCTCAGCCGGAACAGCGGTAGCAATGAGACACACTCAGAGGGAGGGAGGGTAGGGGGGGGGGGGGGAGGGGGGGCTACATTGCAGACCATTCTCCGGGATAAGCACAGGTTGCCGGTTTGACAGCAGCACGAAAGGGGTTAATGAGGCGGCGCAACCTTGCCGGCAAACGGGATGCGGAACGGCTCCGTGCAGAAGATGGCCATGCGGTGCAGCGCGATGATGGACTGGTTGACGGCGATGGTGAGCTCCATGGGCAGCTCCGGCGGGATGACGGACGTGATGATCAGCGAGCAGTTGAGCAGCAGCTTGTAGCGCGAGCGCTCCGGGTCCTGATCGCGGGTTGATTACAGCCGCGCTTAGATGTACCCGCTTAAGGGGCACATGGAAAGGGGGGGTGACGGTGCAGGAAGGGTGCATTCCAGTCACAGCGGCAGCGCGTGCCTGCAGGCCGTAGTAGAGGACATAACCAGCCGCAGCGACGGCAAAGCAGAGCAGGAACAGGATGAAGAGGCCCGTCTCAGCGCTGTTGGCGGTGATGCGCTCCGTGGAGTACAGGATGGTGCGCATTAGCTGGCCCTGCACAGGGAGGACAGGGGGGGCAAGGGGGCCGGGGAGGGGGGGGAGGGGGGGGGGGGGGGGGGTCACTGTTGCCATCACAAGCATGAGAGGACCGCATGAGGTGACTGCGCCGCATGGCCATGAGACGGCGAGTGCCTGCGCCCTTATCGGGCACAATGTTTTGTGGAGTAGAGTACAGAAACGAGGAATGGGACAATTGTATATCAGAGAAATGTGTGTGTGTGTGGGGGGAGGGGGGGGGGGCAAAGATAACACGTCAACGTCGATGGCAGTGCAGTGTGTCGCTTGGCGGTTTGCAGCGACGAGCCCCACCTGGGCGCTGTCAAAGCCGGTGCGCAGCACCACGGCGAGGCACCCGCCGTCGGGCGTCTTTATGTGCGCGCCGCCCCGGCGGGCAGCGGTGTGCTGCAGGATCTTGGTGCCGCCGAACAGAACGTGCTGCTTGTTGGCCTTGATGCTCAACAGGCGCTGCGGCTCGCGCTGCGCCGGGCCGCCCAGGTCAGGCTCGCCGTCGCCTGCTTCGGCGCCAGCGCCGCCTGCGCTGATGCCGACCTTCCACTGCGGGGTGGATTCGCCTGGGGAGGGGACAAACGAGCATGTGTTTTAGCTGGCGAGAGCGCCAGGGGAGGAGGAGAAGAGGGAGTAGAGTGGGGTGCGGTGCATGCATGCATACAGACATATACATACATCTATACATACATATATGCACATTTATAAATACATACATATATACATACACATACACATACACATACATACATACACTTACACATGAGAGGCCTGGAGCAGGCGCGCACCCGTGAGCACCGCCTCCTCGCAGATGCAGGTCCCCGCCAGCAGCAGGCAGTCCGTGGGCACCACGCACTCGCCCTCCTCCGCCACGGCGGGCCGCCCAATGGAGATGACGTCCCCCGGGAGCAGCGCGTCCCCGGGCAGCCGCTCCCACTTGCCGCCGCGGTGGACCTGCCACTCGCCCCAGCCACCCGTCAACACGCCCCCCCCTCCCCAATGACCCCCCCCCTAGCAATGTGGTCACCGTTGCCCTGGTGGGTGGGGGGAGCGGGGTTGATTGGGGCACCGACTAGGGACCCGCCAGTGGGCTGCACTGTTGGTGTTGCAGGGGAAGTAGCCAGGGGAGGGGGGCACCTGGATGTGCTGCTTGGGCGTCTGCAGCGCGTGCAGCTCCGCCAGGTTGCGCTGCCTCTGGAACACCACCGTGGCCTCGAATACCACCAGCATGACCAGCGTGAAGATGGAGTAGTACCTGAGGACGGCACGCAGACGCAGCGTGGGGAAGGGGGGGCTCAGGGGAGAGGCGGGCAGATGGCAGGGGACAGGGAGGCCGCGACCAACACCACATTGCTGGGGGATACAGACTGTAACAAGCAGACATGACTGCACGTACTCCACACTTGCGTAATCCTGTCAACTGGGTGGGTGGTTTGGCCTTGCCCAGGTTCCCCAGGCCCGGGGGGGGGGGGGGGGGGTGCTCACCAGTACTCGTCCAGGCACCACAGCCCGACGCAGAAGACCTGGAACACGAAGAACGGCGCCAGCATCTGCTCCTTCATGAGCTCGCTGAACTCCGGCATCGGCACCTCAAACACGTTGGGTCCCCACAGCTCGAAGGCCTTCTCCACCTGCAGCCCCCCCCCCCCCCGCCCCCCGAAGCACCCACGCGAGGAGATCAGGCCACCAGCGCGCCCTCCCTCCCGCGTGCTCCCCCGCAGCCTCGCACCGCGCCTCACTCCGCACGCTGTGTGCCCTAGGCCGCGCGCACCCACTCACCTTGGCCGGCGTGCCGTAGCCGCTGCTCTTGGCCCACTCGCGCAGCGGCAGCTTGGTGGTGTACTTCAGCCGCCGGAACGCGCCGTCCTCCATGACGAACCGCATCTTGCGGAACTCGAACATCGGCGAGCCCTCGTCCTCGCTGGCCTGCGGGGCCGCCAAGCGCACGGGCGGGCTGCGTGTGAGGGGTCGCTGGCGTTGGGCTTGGAAGGGGGGAGACTGTGACGCCTTGGCGGGGTGAGCAGTGGGTGCTGCGGTGGTGGCGGCAATGGGAGAGGAGGGAGGGGGCACCTTTAGCAGCGGGCAGAGCTGCACACTGCCGTAGTGCTCATTCGGCAGCACCTGCGAGCCGACAGGTTGGTCAGCGGGCGTGAAAATCCGGCAGCTGGAGGGAGGGGTATGCAGTAGCGCTGTGGCGGTGGTACACATGCTGCCAGCAGGAGTTGCCTCGGGCCTGCGTCGGCTCACCTTGACGAAGGTCGCGCGCTCCGGCTTGGCCACCCCACGGAAGGCCGCCCAGCAGCGCACGCTCACAAACCACTGCTCCATCAGCAGCAGCAGCAAGTGCGCTAGCACCGTCGCGCCAAGCAGGGGGGCGCCCAGCCAGGCGCTGCGTCGCACATGGGATTGCACGTCATGTCATGCCAGTAGGGCGCATACTCGTACAGAGGCGCCGCTCAGCGGATGCCATCCCAGCCCCCATTAAGCGCTGGCAGGGCTCCCAGCACGGATGGCCCTGCTCGCTGCTGACTTCTCCATGGCCCTTTTACGTGGTTAATTCAGCGCTGTGTCCCTTGTGAGCATTCATCCACATGACTTGAGGAGATGGGCAGGACAGACGGCGTGGGGAATGGCGGAAGCCATACCCAGGACATGCAGGCAGCGTGCGGCAGCGTGCGGCTTTGTTCGACTTCAGTGAAAATACGCGGCTGCAGAGGGCTCGAAGTCTGGCAGCCGTCATGTATAGTGCGATCAGGGCCGCCAACGCGGCTGCTGCACCCCAACAATAAGGGATTGACCGAATTTTGTGAACGAGTATACCAAGAATAGTACTGCACTAAGTACTGCAATGCGACGCGGCGGCGGATAGCGCGCAGTCGCAGCGATGCTTGCACCATATATCAGTAGTGGTCGTACTGTGCAGTTCCTGATGCAAGCAGGGGGGGTCGCTGAGAGAGCCCTCCGCTGGCACACCAGGCCGGGTGCATTGGGAAGGGGAGCGTGTGGTGGCGTACTCGGGGTTCCCCGCCGCCCAGCGCCACGCGGTGCCGGCCGCCAGCAGGGCGTAGAGCGCGGCGAAGGGCGCGACGTCCCGCCGCTCAGCTGTCGGCCGCGCCTCGTAGCCCTCCAACCGGGAGATCGCCTTGGCCTGCACCGGCAAGCCAGTGCACGCCATGCTTTCCTGGGATGGGACCTCTGGCATGCTGCCTATCCCCGGCCCTATTGGCGGGTACGCTGTGTGTTGGCAGAACGTGTTGCCGCGGTGTATGATCACGGCAACTTCTAACAATCGCTGCGAGGCCCCCCGATGAGGTGCAGCTGTTTCAGTAGAAGAGTAATCTGTAGTCTGCTCGTGGAAAACACTTGTGGAACAAGTGCTCCGCCCTGGAGCCTCGTACCAGGCGGCAAGCCCGCAAGCCTCGTAAGGATTACTTGTATGATCGCACTGACATTCGGATACCCGAAGCTTTTTTCGAAGTACTTCAATAAGGCTATTCACATGCTCCCGCAGCCTGGCTATCAGCGTTCTGATATGCAAATACATGGCAGGTGACACGGCCCATGATGCCCTGATGTAATTGAAAGTAATATGACACGGCCCAGGAACACGGCGCTTCGTCGATCGACGACGACGCGAAGTTGCAGCCGTGACAAAGCGTGTAAGGACTACAACACTACGCTTGCAGCACGCCTGTTTTCACCCTGAGCAGGCCTTGACAAGGTCGGATCCCCGAAGCATATCGTACCCGGCGGGCCCATCGCGCCGCTTCGAGTTTATGTCGGCGACAAGCTGTGTTGCGCCGGCGCAGCTACCCTCCTCAGGACGCACGGGTAGCAGGCGCGCGCACCCACCGCCCCACCGGTCGCCACGCTCCCTCCGCGCCTGTCACCCGCCTGTCACCAGGATGCAGCTTTCTCCCTCTGAGGGCGGCGCTTCGTCCTTGGCGGTCCAGGTCGGCCGGCCGGCCGACCGACGGCGGACGCTCTCCCGGGCGGAGGCGCGCCAGGTGTACGACAAGCACGGCGCCAAGGTGGGGGCCGTGCCGGAAGAAGGGCAAAGCCCGGGGAAGGGAGGGGGGAGGGGGGGGGGGGGTCTCACTGCCTGAGCGGGATAATTTCGCCAGGGATCAGGGACTTGGACGATTGGGTATCGCCATTGAGAAGCTGATAGCAGCGCGGGGATTCGCCCTGAAGCCGTGGTTGGGCTCGTCAGTCGCAATGGGAAACGGAGATGCGCTCCTAAACCAGGCAGGATTGGGAGAGATAGCCAGAGTGCGAGCGGGCTTTCTCTATACGTGATGTGTGGTAGTTTTTAGCGGCAGGCGCGTCCAGTGGCCTCCGATATTGTCCGTCCCGGAGCACCGATACAGATGTGCTCCTAATCCGGCCAGCTATCGTCCAGAGACTGCCGGACTGCGGGAGGCATTTTTTCGAAAACGGGCAGAGCGGAGAGGCGTACGGTAGTGCCGTGGGTGATTCATTGGCTGCAGCGCGTGCTGCGGCTAGGTCCTGGGGAATTCTGAGGTCACTGTCGGCGTGCGGCAAGCATGCGGCCTGCTCCAATAGCGGTGGAAACTGACAGGAAGCGTCGGGGTGCGCTGGTGCTGCGCAGGACCAGGTGCGTGACAGCGAGTCCGTGTATGGCGGCCCAGCCACCGAGGCGCTGCTCGCCGCCGCAGACCTCGAGGCTGCGCGGCTGGTGTTTGAGTTTGGGCACGGCTCGGGGCGGCTGGCAGCGCGCCTCCTGCGGCAGCATCTGCCTCCGGACTGCCGGTACATCGGGGTGCGCCCGCCTGCCAGCGCCATCCCTGCATCACCCACTCCTCCCCGCCTTCCCGCCGCCACCGGGGAGGAGTGGATGGCGCGCTGCCCGCCCACCCACCGCCACCCAGCCCCTGCCAGCCCCGCCTCAATGCCGCGCCAGGCCTGAGCGCCCAGGCAACCCTCATGACCCGCTGCCAGGTGGACCAGAGCGAGGTGATGCATGGCCTGGCGGCGCAGCGGTTGGCTCCATTCGGGTGAGCTGCCCCCGCGGACTGCAGAGTTCAGGCCACGTCAGCCTGAAGTTAGTCCCAACTCTGTGCTAAGGAAAGCTCAGCCCGAAGCTTTGACTCGGGCTCGCATGCTACCTATGGGAACATTCGCTGTAGTCCCGCTATAGTTTCGTCTGCATTTGACCTCTGGCGGGCAGGGCAGGTTCCTGTGATTCACGGCGAGCCATTGCCGCTTTGGCACCCGCACTGCCAGTGCCATTGCAGTGCCATCGCGCGGTCACTCGTGCGGCAGATTGCGCTTTCTCTCAGCGGGGGTAGACCATGTTTAAAGTTTTGCCGAAGACCCAAAGCAGGGCGCTCAGTGTGAATTCATCCGTTACTCAGAGACGAGCTCACCTGAAGTTCCCTGAGTTCAGTTCAGCCTGAACACACCACCTCCCAGGGCGTCTTCCACTCAGCTGGTACAGATCCCCCAGGGAAGGGCGAGTGGTGGTGTGTGTGGGGGCGGAGGGGGGCACAGCGTGACGATCCCCACCCTCCTCCGCGGTTGCTGCAGGGAGCGGGCCACGCTGCGGCTCAGCCACGACGGCGACCCCTGCGCGGGCGGCGACGGCCTGCCGGACGGCTGCGCTGACGTGTTCCTCAGCACCTACGTGCTGGACCTCCTCGACGACGGCGACACTGACGCGGTGCTTGCGCTGGCGGCGCGGCTGCTCCGGCCGGGCGGGCAGCTCTGCCTCACAGGTGGATACCCCCCCCCCTACCCCCTAGCGCCCCTTTCATGCCATGCCGGGCATGCGAGGGAACCCTAGTTAGGTCCTCAGCACTGTAGGCATGCCCCGTCTCAACGCAGGCTCTCTGTGCATGTCATCTCATCGGCCATGTCATCCCCCCCCTCTTCCCCCCTCAACCCACTTGGGACCGCCCCCGCGCCACGCAGGGTTGACATACGGCTCCAGGGTGGGGCCGCTCCAGGCAGCAATGACCTGGGTGTGGGAGCTCGTGCATGCGGTGCTGCCGCGGACGGTCGGTGGATGCCGCGCGCAGAACCTGGAGGACTACCTTGGGCCGCTTTGGGAGCTGCGTTCCAGGAGCCTCGTCTCCGGAGGTGGCCCACACCGTCCGCCCGCTGCACCGCCCTTCCCTTGAGTCACTGCCCTGGTGCTCGCCCACTCGGCGCTGAAATCTGCCTCCTCTCTCCTCTCAGGTTTAATCACCTCCGAGGTCATTGTCTGCCGAAAAAGGGCGGACTGAGGGGGTGGATGGCGGCTATGCCGTTCTCACACCAGCACAGTAGTGAGGAGAGCCAGGCACGCATCTTTTATCGCATTTGCGCCTGACATGTCAAGTGTGGGCATACTGGCATGTTACACCGAAGACCCGAAACTCACAGTATACTTTTTCTTGGTCAGTTCAAATGGCGATTGAGCAGCAGGGGTTTGGTGTGTGTGGGGGGGAGGGGGGGCACAGGTAGCGGAACCGCGGATTGGGGAATCTGCTGGCGCAGTGTTACAGCGCTGGGCCCGGGCATTAAATTAATGAAGTGTTCATAATGAGGAATGGTGCCGCCCATCAGGCTGCCGCCGTGATGAAGGACGCGGCGCGGGCGGTCGCGTCTAGCTGCAGCAGCTGCGCCCGGCTGACATTGAGCTGGTTGAGGCACGCCTCCCACTCGTCGTTCAGAGTGACGCCAAACAGCGCAGGGTCGTCAGTGTTGACAGAAACCTGTACCTGATGAGCGGGCAGGCGCAGGCACACGTCACTCACACAGAAATGATATGTCATGTTGGCTGCGGCCAGCACAGTGGTGGGAGGGGGGGGGGGGCGGGCGGGCGCACCCCCTGCTGAATCATCTGCGGCAGCGGGTGCGCAGCAATGCAGGGAATGGTGCCCATGAGAAAGTTGGAAGTGGGGCAGGACTCCACGGTGATCCCGGCGCGCCGGCAGCGCTGCAACACCGCATCGTCCTCCACCAGGCTCACAGCGTGGCCCAGCCTGTGCAGCACATCGGACTGTCAAACAAAGCCCATGTGTATACTATGTACAATATATAATAGCGTCTGTACATGCATATATATGATATAATACATATTGTGTATTGTATCAATTTCATATAGTTACATATATACACATATATACATGTTTATATATAGGAGCATGTGCATGTGTGTATGACGCTTGCAGCCTTAGTGGGTGTATCACAAGCCGTGTCAGTGTTACCCAGATTACTCCAGGATAGAGCTTCAACCTGGGCAGTAGTTAAATTCGCGACAGGGACTCTGGCCTGTCATTTGATGATCGAGCTAGAACGCCTCCCATTTCAACGCGTGACACATGCTTCAAACAGCGCAAGGCGGTGGGGCTGAGCAGGGTGGCGGAGCGCACCTCCGGACTGCGGAGCCATATGAGTCCAGAGTGTGGGAAATGAAGTCCGCCGTGTAGCCCTCCCCGGTGTGCACCGTGAGCGGCAGGCCCAGCGCCGCAGCCCCGGCCGCCGTCTCGCAGAATTTCGTGGTTGTCGCTTTGCTCTCGTCCGCAGCAAAGTCGAAGCCGACCTGGAGAAGCAGTATTACGTGCTTAACCAAGCGCTGCAAGAGGCAACATGCAGAGATGCAGAGGTGTATGGCCCGTCCCCCCCCCCCCCCCCCCCCAACACACACACACACACACACACACACACACACACCTCCCCGCCCTCATTCGCCTTTACACCCAGCCGCTGTCCTTAATGTCGCCACTGCTCCGCAAATCCACGAGTGCAAGACTTGAACATCCAATTCAAGTGCGCTGTCAGGTATACGCACTCTCCATGCATGGCGCACACCATGTATACATGACGTCACGGGAATCCATCACCACACCGATTTCAATCCATATCAGTTCCATATCATATTTTTCACAGCACCTATTGCCGGGCGGTTAGTAGTGCCTTCTGTCCCCCAGGTTCGTTTCTGGCCCAAAAATGCAAAATCGCAGCGAATCTGGTGATAATTGCTGCATGCGCTGGCAGTAAATTCCACCGCTTTTACCGCCGAGTTCGAAATGCGAACGCACAGGTGACAGTAAAGGTATCCAGCAAGGGGATGGGACGGTAATGTCGCCAGGTAAGGAGGGGGGGGGGGGGGGATCAGAGAGGACACGGGGGGAAACAGCGGTGGTGGGAGTGGAGGAGGTGGGGGGGGGGGGGGGAGGGGGGAGGGGGGGTTACCACGTGAGGTCGCCAGCGCCGTGCGAAAGCGACAGTCATCATGCCAGAGACAGTCCCAAAGTTTCGAGACACCAATGGAATTAGTCCCACCCTGATGTTCCTGCAGGACAAGGCAGATAAAGGCAGGTGATGTGTGCACATGCTGGGGAGAAAGGGGGTGGGTGGGGCGGGGGGCGCATGGCTCTCCATCGGTGTGATAGGCCCCTGAGCAGCCCCAGATGGGTAGCAGGAGGGGGGTCGCTGGGCGCACCGCCCCGCCGCGCCCTGCGAACAGCCCTCGATGATGGCCTGCATGTGGTCGTCCCACTCGGGCGGGTACTCCGCGCCGCCGCGAAGCGACGCTTGCAATGACTCCGTGTCCTCGAGCCCCGACATGAAGGCGGGGCTCCAGCGCAGCTCCAGCAGGTCGATGCCTTCCACATCCGCAGCGTGCTCCACCTGGTCGCGCACCGCCTCTCGCGTGGCGGCAGGCCCTCCCTTGGTGAACACCTGTGGAGGCTGGTACGTCAGCCCACCGCAGCACCAGCGAGCCCCTACAATGCAGGATGGTATCGCACACACCTGCTGGAACACCTCGAAGTCTTTGAAGAACTCCTGCCAGTCCTACACCATAGCGGGACCGAAGAGTCAGGTGACTCGCTGCAGTCGCGGAGGCTGGAAGGAACGAACGAGCTGCGTTGGGCCATACACGGGCACATGGCAACGATGCGCGCAGCAGCAGCGGAGGGGATGGATACGGCGGCAAGCTTTGGTTTATATAGGGCTTCGCCCCGGCGGAATAGGGCGCGACCTGTTATTGTTTGAAAAAAAATTAAAACACGGCCGGTGGGACGACGGGGGAGTCAAGAGGCGCACCGTTTCCGATGGCGGGGGAGGAGGGGGGGGGGGGGGGGGGGTTGAGAGGACCGCGACTGCATAGATAGAGGTCGACTGATGTCGAGTGTTAGATAAATATAAATAGCAGGCGGCAGTAGCACGGGGAGAGGTCAGTCGGGCGGGGCAGTGGGACATAGCAGCTGTTTTTTGTTTTAAGGTCTACGTACAATAGAGGCCGGATATAGGGCTGATATTTTCCGCGCTCTTAGGCGCGGCCGATGAGCTGCCCCGGCCGGACAAAGGAGGGGGGGGGGGGGGGGGGGGGGGCTGACTGTGCCGACCTGGCGCACCTCAACTGGCCGCTTCAGTGCCACCTTGTCCCTGACTGCCTCAAGGCTCGAGAACCGACATTCCAATAAACCTTCTTGCTGTAGCCTACATCCGGGATGGATCAGGAGGACGAAACCGGGTATAAGAGGTCAGAACAGCTCAGTGTGTACGGAGCGGCAGCCTAGCGGAGATTCGCACGCGGCCGGACAGCAGGTTGAATTGCGATTTTGTGGCACGTGCGATGGAGCGAAGTGGTGGGCTGACAGCCCCGCCGCTGCAGGTACCTCCATATCGTCTCCGGCTGCACGCTGCCTTCGATGTGCCGGTGTAGCTCCACCTTTGGCTGCTCCATGACCCACTTTCGGTGGGACATCCCCTCTCTCGCCGCGCCTCCCTCGTCGAGCACGGCGGAGGCGCATTGTACGTTTGGCCCCATTTTTATGAGTGACACCCGAGTGATATGGCGACGACAGGCGGGCAGAGCAGGCCGCCCCTACTAATATGTATGCACTTTTGCAGTCGCGTTGCCTCGCAGCGCCAGAAGCGGTAGCAACAGTTACCGCGTCGTCCGAACTGCCTGTTTGCCAGACATCCCGACGTAATATACTGAGCAATTTGGATTCCGTAGCAGTTCTGGTGAGCCAATTGTGACAAGAGGAGGTGTTCCGCCTCCGCTCGTTAGTCCTTAGCCCCTACCACGGGGTAGCGACTGTTAGCGCTACGTGATGACGAAGCAAATCATCTGCCCCGTGCCCGGGCCGGGTCGCCGCTGGCGCGGCCGAGTTATCCTCGCTTAAGGAATTCAGAATTACGAAAAGAATTTATACAATTAAGGGTCTTCGTTTTTGCACTTTCCTGGGAGGTTTGAGGACAAGCACGAATTGACGTACCGGATGAGGTGTCGCTCGCTCGCGCTCTAGCTCGGCGCTGTCTCCCCGAGTCTCGCCGAGTCGCAGCCGCGCCGGCTCGGCGATGGTGGATGCAAGACGGATATATGACGGTGAAAGTGACTTGACGTACCGTACTAGGTTCATCGGGCTGCCCCGCTGGCACTTGACGAGGCAAGTACCTGTAGATTATAGCGACTAGCTAGGACTTGCGAAGGCTGCTGCTACTGCTGCTGCTGCTGCTGAGGAACGCGCAAAGCAGGTCCCCAAAGCGCCGAGCGACCACCTAGCGACTACCTACGGTAGTGAGGTCACTACCTCTCGGCTGTTACGTGCATGCTCCCAAGCTCGTAGTGGACCTCGCAACTGCCAATTGCCACCTGCCGCTCACTCAGCACGCCCGCCCACTCCAAGCGTCAACGACCCACCACACTGCAGAGGCCATACGTAGTCAGCAGAGGGCGGCAAGGCTGTTTGCTCTGTATCCGAGGAACAGACGGCAGGGCACGATACAAGGCCCGGAAGCGGGGGGGGCGAGGGGCATGACGAAGGCGGCGGTTCTGCGGGGGCTGGGCGTGCGCGAGGCGGCTCCAGGCGTGTATCAACTGCACGGCCCGGTTCCGCACCTGCTCAACGCATTCTTCCTAGCGCCACAGAGCGGGCAGCCCGGCGTGCTGGTGGACGCGCGGACCGTGGTCGGGGTGCGGCGCCTGGCGAGGCAGCTGGATGGGCTGGCGGGGGCACTGGGCGGCGGGCCTGCGGGGCACCACCCGCTCGGCCTCCACGCCCTTACCCACGTCCACCCAGACCATAACGGTGCCTCCTCCTTCGTCTGCCGCACCTTCGGTGTGCCACTCTGGGTGGGAGCGGGAGACGCAGACGTTGCAGAGGGGAAAATCCCGCTGCGGATCGGACCCACCTGGTCTCCCTTGCACGCACTGCCATATCACCTCTGGTCGGGGCCCAGCCACCCAGTGGAACGCCGGCTTGTGGAGGGGGACGCGCTGCTGGACACGGGCTTCATCGCCGTCGCGTGCCCTGGGCACACCGCCGGCCATACCGCCTTCTGGCGCGAGCACGACCGCGTGCTCATCTGCGGCGATGCAGTCGCCCACTTTCACCTCGGCTCCCCAGGCCGCCCCTGCTTCAGCCTACCACCGCGCCTGTTTAATGCCGACGATGCAGAGGTGCGCCGCTCTGTGGTGCGGCTGGCCAGCCTCCGCCCGCGGATTCTGCTCTTCGGCCACGGACAACCCTGTGACAACACCAACTGCGCATTCGAGCGCTATGCAGAGGCCTTGGATGCAGCGTGAGGTGAACTGTGGCGATGGCAGAGGCGCACAGTGGCGAGCGTGGATCCAGGGCCTCCTCAACCACCTGATGCATAGGAGTGACGCGGTTCCAAAGCGCCGCTGTCGGAGGACGGCTGCATAAGCAAGTGACCGTGCGGCGCGGTCAAAACTTACATGGCTATAATCCGCAAGCATGTTCCACAGGATGGCCATTGTGTCCCGCAGGCACCTCACAACGGCTTCCGCGCCGTGATGAGGTTGAACTTGATGAGGCCGATCGTGAAGCCGCGAGCCATGAGCGGCATGACCAGCGCGCCCTTGATGGTGGTCCAGCCCGCGCCAAAGAGGCCCATCATGCCCTTACCTGCGCCGCAACGGGCAGCTCCAACCGTCAGCATCCAGCTCACGCACGCACCACCGCCGGGAACGGTGCGGATCCAGCATGCGACTGCCACTCACCTGTCAGCGCGGTCTGGATGACCTTCCCCCAGAATGGCTCCACGTACTTGGTCCAGTCGTCCGTGCGGATATCCACCAGTCCCTCCTCCTCTGTGGCACAGCCATGGGCATCCTTAGCTACCTCCGGCAACAGCCTCATCCCGGCTTTGTCCCCTGACACTGTCACGAATCCCGCAATCACGGCAGGTTGCCACGCAACAGTGCCGGGATGCCCCTGCCGGCGTGACTTGCCTGCGATACGGGCATAATCCGCGATGGAGCACCACTTTGGCAGGTAGTACGCCTCGCAAATCCTGTGGGGTCATGAGATGACGTCCTGCGTCAGCCAGGATTCTGAGGAGACATGCCGGGGCGCACTGGCCTGGCCCGCACCTGTCCAGCAGCGCCTGCTCGGACTCGGACAGCTGCGGGTTCTCGGGTGTCAGCTCGCGGTGGCACCACGTCACAATCAGCACGCGTCCTCCGGGGGCTGCCACGCGCGCCAGTTCGGACACAAACTTCCTGTGGAGCAGACAGGCAGCTGAGAATCCGTCATATACAAGCAAGCCTCTCGAAAACATGCGCCTTGTGGTAGGTAATTACGCCATGTTCCCGTTGAAACTCCTGCTCCTCCATCATCCAAGCAAGATGGAGCCCTTTTGCGTCTTATCCCCCCCTTGCCCACTCACCGCTTGTCGGGCATGTGCTCGCCGCTCTCCATGGACCAGCATAGGTCAAAGGAGTTGTCCTCGTAGGGCATGTCAAGTGCGTCCCCCACCTGGAAGCTGGCATCAATGCCCTCCGCCTGCGTGATCTCGTTCGCTCTCTGCGCCTGTGGCGTTGCAAAGCAGCCGGGCACCGCATCAGCTGTCGGGCCGCACCCATCCATGGCCCCCAACCACCCACGTACCCCCACGCCCCGCACCTGGAAGGGGCTCAGCGTGACGCCGTTGGCGCTGCACCCAAACTTGCGCGCGATGTAGCGGCTGCTGCCCCCCAGCCCGCAGCCCACGTCCACCATTCGCTTGACCTCCGTCACGCCCGCCCACTCCAGGCTCGCGTCAATCATGTCCACCTGCGCCTGCTGGTTGCTCTTGTCTGTCTTCCCCGGCTCGTAGTACCCTGCCATATAGCCAGCGGGGGGTTGGCTCAGGCGTGGCCTGCCTGAGCATTGTTGGAAAAGGCAGATTCAGCTGGGGGATGCCCTGCTCACCGTGGTGCAAGTGGTCGCCCCACATGTTCTCCCACAGCCCGGTGGACTCATCATAAAACTCGGCGATGCCCTGGTTGAGCGGCTTCCCTTGCTGGTAATAAGCCACCAGCCCAGGAAGCGACCCAGAGAGGTGCATGTGGAGAGATGGGAAGGGGGGGGGGGGGGGGGGGGGTTTAGCGCTGCAGCGAGATTTTACCCAGATCGCAATTCTGCATACGTCAGTTCGATGAGTGCTACGCAACGGGAGAGAGGAGCACGAAACACGGTAGGAGGGAGGGACGGGGGGTTAAGCTCACGCCGCCAAGGGTGGTGATAGGCTTCAGGAGGTCCATCAGCGTGGCCGAGGGCCTCATTGTGCTGGCACGGGCGCGCTGGGGGCGCTGCCCCAGCCTTCCCGGCGCCACGCGGGCGGCAGGTGCGGACCAGCTGCAAGTTCTCGGGGCGGCCATGATGCTGAGTTGCGTGGCGAGTGTTCGTGGCGTGCCCTTCTTCTGTGAGCTGCGTCTGGTCGGGACGAGACAAGCTCGCGTTTGGTGCAGTGTCCAACCTTCGGTTTGACCTGCAAGCCTGTCGTCGACTTCCCATGGCCAGCGGCAGAAGGTCCTGCCCCTGGTCTGGGGCGGTGATGACGCGCGCGCTCCTGCTTGATGGACACGATGGCGCCGGGCACGCAGTTTTTTTGTTATTAATCAATGTACTGGCGCCACCAGCACGCTACTAGTAGCTGGTTCTGGACGACGAGCTGACGATGCAGGTTCGTCAAAGAATAAGGGACTGGTTTAGGGTTTTAGCACACGCGACGCGCTCTTTATCATGAGCTAGACTACGCGCTTTTTATTCAATAATAAAGTACCGTTGTGTAAGGATTTGTTCTGAGTGCGCTAAAATACGGGGTTTTGGAAAGCGCTCGGCGCGGGCGCGGGCGCGCGCTTTATCGCCGCTGGCGGTACGGGATACGGGGTCGGTACGGCTGGTGCCAGTAGTCCGGTGGCCGTGACGCCGGCGGCTACGACGACCGAAGCCGCACAGCATCATGTCCGGCCACCGCCAGCAGTCTACCCTTCATATGTCGTGGACGGAAGCAACGCCGCTACAAACTGCTGACGAAACGGCCGATCAAGCAGCCTCGCGCGCGTCCTGCTGACGAAACGGCCGATCCAGCAGCGCCGATCGGCCGATCCGCGCCGAGCGTGAAGCTTCTTATCGCTTCTTGACAGAGCCTGACAAGGCACTCCACACTCTGGTCGCTGGCGCTGGTCGCATACCGCCTACAGATCCCCGCGTTCAGCAGTCGCTCCCCTGGCTGGTCATCGAGAGTCCCCGCCGGATCCGCAGGGGCTGGGAGGTTATCCCCTGCGTTTAGCTCGCTGCCCCACTCCCCCCCAAAGTTAGTAGGGAGTGCGGAGAGGCAGAAGAGGGGGGGTGGGGTAGCGGAGGACATGGTGCAAGCAGCCATGTCTGCCCAGGCCGCAAGCAGCTCCAACGTCAGCGAAGCCTGTGCCAAGGCCGCGGAGCTGTCGTCCCGGGGAACGGCGGCTTTGCATCGGCTTATGAACACCGTGTCCTCGCTGCTGGCGGTCGGCAGCGGCAGCGGGGAGCGCCCTGCTCTCGGGGCGCGCATTGACCCGGAGTTGCTGAAGCTCAGTGTGGCGGAGCGCACCACCAAGCTGTATGGCGACTACGTGCAGTGCAGCCGAGAGCTGCAGGAGGTGGTCACTGAATGCGCCGCGCACGGTACACCATCCCCTCACTCCCTCCCTCTACTCCAAGCTCTTACGTTCATTTATGCCTTGTGCCCTTATCCAAATGTGAGGTTTGAAATTCCTGTGGGCTAGCTGTAGCACGGCCCCTTTCAAGTTGCATGTTGACCTTGTAAGGCCAATCCCGGGCCCGCCTGTGCACCCGGCCCTGGTTGGCATTATCAGCATGCTGATGTGCCACCCCGCCGCTGCCAGGGCCGGTTTTGAACGCTGCGGTGGCGGCAGCGAAGGCAGCAAAGCAGGAGGGGACGGAGTCGGACGAGCAGGCGGCGCTGCGGGCGCGTGCCGAGGCGCTACGGGAGCGGGTGCGGGAGCGCAACGGCGCGGTGAAGGAGGTCATGGACCACCTGGCGCAGCTCCTCAACGACATGACGATGTGGGAGTGCTGCGCGCGGGCGGCGAAGGAGCCGGCGCCATGAGAGGGCTGCGTGCCTGCCCACAGATTAGGATAGCACGCCTGGCTGCAATCAGCTAGCACCGCTCAGCAGCTAGTCATTGGCAAAAGCGCTCAGGGTTTCCCAGCAATGACTCCGGCCTGCGCATCTACAGCTATGTCGGGAGCGGCATGGGTAGCGGTTGGGTGTCCTGGCTATAGACGGGCAGCCTTGCTTAGTCTGCTCATGTCACCCTTCAGCCGCTGCGCGGTGCGGCAAGGAAAGCGCACTTAGAGAAAGAGCCCACGCCCTATAGTGAAAGTGTACGCGGCGGTGTAACGCCGCAACACCAGTCCTGCCAAAATGTGTTTTCTTATGGATGATGATTATGCCATGCAATCGCCTGCTGCAACTCGCCACTGCTTACGATTAGTTTGCTTACACTAGCTTCGGTCCAGGGAAAACAAACATAGGTTATACACAGTGCCCACGTAGGAGTAATAAGTTACAATCAAAAAAGCCCAGCCCTAGCTGCCTATTCTGAACTCATTAAAGTAGTCCACGTGCTTAAAACTGATATCTGATCATTTCGGTTTCTGCGTCAGGCGCCGACACACCTATTAAAACCCTTATCATAAGCCTCAGATTGCAATTTGCATGCACCTTATATAGTTTTCCTAAGATTTCGTCTTGATTTGACCTCTGAGGTGGGTCAGGTTCCTATTCACAGTAGTGTTTGCAATGCCGCGCGGGCACCGATGGTCGTGTACGGGTGCCAACATTGTTATCAGAACATTGTGAATAAGAACCTGCTGTGCCTGCCAGAGGTCCAGTGTAGACGAAACTACAGCGAATAATGATCTTATAGGCTGCATGCATGCCCAATTGTCGGCGTGTAATGTTCTTATACGGGCGTTGGCACCTGTAGAAATATTGTTTCTTATGGATTGAGATGCCCCAATCATGTAAACAACTTTATTCCAGGTGTGTAGTACAACCCTTTTATTGAAAGCCGTTAATTGTATGTGTGTCTTCATGATATGGTGCTTTTATTGTGTCTGTCCTACCACTCGGCTCAGCCATGACTATAACGGAGCGTCGCCTAACCAGGGCTTTCCATAGCTAGATTGCTGCCTAATAAAGAATTCGCCGTTGAAAGGCCGCCGTAGAAACAATGAAAAGTTTCGTGCCAGTTTTGTCCCAGAGGCGAAAAGAAAAGAAACTCAGCATCTCATTTCGCTGTTGCAAGATACCTTGGGCACTGAGATCCTGGAGTGTTGCAAGTGGCCAGACGCTATGTCTCACCGGCGATGCCAGAATCCCAGCAAAGGCATCGGGCACTACAGACACTCAAAGCGCAAAGGTGGTGCTGAAGCGATGGCGGGATGCAGGATCATGCATAGCTGTGTGCGGTCTCTCGTTGTGGCTGTGTAGAAGTAATGTGCTTCGGGCGAAGGAAAATAGGCAGTGGGAAGGTGGGCTTTTGTGGCCAGCTGGCGTATGTTGGTACGGTTGAGACCCAGTTGAGAACCAGACAGCAATCCATTACGCCACTAGGAAGGGGGGATCGACAACTCCCTACACGACCCCCTCTTGGCGCATGCTCCGAAAGCCACACGTCTAATAGCTGACTAACGATCCGCCGAGGAGAAAATCAGCACGCCTTGCCAATTTGCCACCTGACTAGTCGAACCTCTTCCCACAAGACGGGGAACGGGAGGCACAGGATAAGCGCGTCTCATATTACACACGCAACAGATGGCCGAAGGGTGCTGTCGCAAGCATCGACGGTGCAGCTGCCTGAACGAGTCTGAGATTAGTCTACCACGCTGTGTGGGCGGGACGGTGAGACCGGGTGCACCCTCTGGCGGCGGTTCGTTGTGCTTTGCTCAAGGTAGCTAGCGACCGGTATGGTCGATAGCCGTCGGCGGTGTTCCGCCCCGTGGAAGACTCGGCGACTAGCGACCGTCCATCTGCCGACGATGGGCTACTTCGACAGTTCCATAATTCGCTCCACCAGACGGTAGCAGATAGCGACAAGTACCAAAGCTATGTCCTTGGGTGCTATGTCGTTGGGTGCGAGCCCAGGGCGGGCGGCGCCGCCAGGTTTGGCGGTGGGCCGGTGACAACGGGTCTGCTGCATCGGCGTATGGAACCCAGGCCCGTCTTCTGCCCCGCGCACAAGTACTGTTGCCACATACTGTCAGAACGAACGCCAACCTGGCATCCCCCTGTCACATGATCACATGTCCTAGATATGACGGGTTTTTGTTACACGGGGTAGCGGAGTCATGTACCTGTACCGTACATGTCAGTCACGATGCTGTACCCGTGCCCGGGTAGTCGTCGTACTTTTGCTGATGTCAGCAAGCAGGCGGAAGATGCACCGCTATACACTGGCGAACCGGCGGCATGATAAGACGTCTTCAGTACTTAAGCGAGTGCCATGCCAACACCCTGCCTTCTTAAGAAAAGATCTATACCCGTTGTCGCTATTTCTCCGTATTTGTGCTCAAAATGCACGGATGAAATTCGTATGGATACTTAAGATTTATTTCCGGTGCACAGTGCGCCGCCATATTGCGGCGGATGACTAATCCTTATATCCGCAGTAGCGCAGCTGCGCGCGTCACGAGTCATGGTCACAAGGACTGACGTCGCCATACTGTCGCAATACTGTCGCGATAAATATTTTAGCTAATATACAGATGCAGGCTGACGCTGCTGGTCCACGGCCAAGCCGAGCGCAGGCGCAGCTCTGCAGATGACGCTCTAATAATGCCTAGGGTCGGCCGCATCGCATCTGTCATATCACCCGCAGCCACCACACACTGCGTCCCACCCCGCCGTTTACGTTACCCTTTTTTCACCCCGAGTTCCGTTTACACGCTAGAATGTCTGACGAGAAGTACACCCTGCCGCCGTGCTACGGCACGACGGAGAATGTCACCGCTCTGCTCGACCCCTCCATCCGTCGCGAATTCCTGGGCCTGGATCAGGCCGGCGCCATCACGGTGGAGTACATCTGGATCGGCGGCACCGGCCAGGACATGCGCAGCAAGACGCGCACCCTCACCAAGGCCGTCACCAAGGCCTCAGAGCTTCCCAACTGGAACTACGATGGATCCTCCTGCGGCCAGGCTCCTGGCGAAGACTCTGAGGTGTATCTGGTCCCCCGCCAGATCTACAAGGACCCGTTCCGGTGAGCCCTCGCCCACACCTGTTCGGAGCGCCGCGGAGAGAGACCCCTATTCTCCATACTTAGGGTTCTATTATATATCCATCCCTCGGCAGCGATTTCGTCTCCCCTTTCGCCCGACCTGTCACCTCACCTCCCAGATAAACCTCGTGCCTGGACGGCAATACACTGCCTGGCTGCCTACCTGGCCTGCTTCCGCCTCATTGTGTCTCGCGGGCCTTTCGATACTTCGTATGTTCGGAAGGAGATTGCGAGAGGCCTTGCGACCCAACCGACGGCCCGCGCGCCGGGCTCCGCGGGCCACGCCACCGTCGCCAACAGTCCTACACCTCCTGCGTTCTGTGAGGTCATCACGGCGAACGATGCTATATTGAGCCTCACCGGAGCTCTCGCCTGCCATTCGTTGCCGGGCGGCACCACACGCCGCCACGTGCACTCGCCCCGCGATGGCACTCGTTACCGTCGACACGCCTCCTTCTAGGTTTCCGAACTCCCTCGCCCGCTCGCCAGCTTATCTACCCGCCCGCCCGCCGAGACGCGCCAGGCGTCCAGGTTCATCAGCCCACACCGTCATCCCCGCTTCCCCATCCTCACCCGCCCCAAGGTATACAGCCGTCGATGTCGTTTTGCCGAATAGAAAACGTCGACAGCCACGTATCCTCGGCGCTCTCCGTGGGGGGGGGGGGGGGGGGGGAGAGACCGCGCTCCTTGTCGCCGATAGTGCTGTCCTGGGCCCCTCCCCACTGTCAAGGGTTCGACCTTGTATTCCTCGCCCGTCCATGGGTGTCAGAACCTAGCCAGTCCCTGCTCTATATACGTGTACTTGTGCGGTTGGCTTACGGTCGTGTTTGCAATGGAAAGCACCAACCGCCACTAGTCCAACACAGTCACGTGTATGCATATACTGCCGTGGTCCTCACCCCCTGTACCCGGACAGCCCCTTTCAGCCCGCCGCACTACTGTATGCAGCAACCACAGACACGTGGGCCTCCATTGTTGCGATTCCTCACTACTCCCAGGAACCTTGCGTCCCGGTTGACCGTTGCCCCCACACCAACTTGCCGGCTTGGACCGGTTCGCTGACCCTGTGCCCCCATCCACCCCTTGATGCCTCCTTGTCACAGTCCTGGCTTCGGCAACATCATGGTCATGTGCGATGCCTACAACCCCCCGAGGATCAACGACGACGGCTCTGTCACCGAGATGTCGCCCATCCCTACCAACACCCGCGCCCCCTACGCCGACGTCATGAAGAAGGCCGAGAAGTACGAGCCCTGGTTCGGCATTGAGCAGGAGTACACGCTCCTGAACGCCACCACCAAGTGGCCCCTGGGCTGGCCCACCTGCGGCTTCCCCGGCCCCCAGGGCCCCTACTACTGCAGCGCCGGCGCCGGCGCCGCCATCGCCCGCGACATCGTGGAGGCCCACTACAAGGCCTGCCTGTACGCCGGCATCCAGATCTCCGGTGTCAACGCCGAGGTCATGCCCGCGCAGTGGGAGTACCAGGTGCGCCTCCCCTGCTGCGGTGCTCTAGCCACTGCAAGGCCAAGCCTGTTGATCGACTGCCCCGGACCAAGCGCTGTCGCTGCTGGGACACCGCTTAGCTCCTTCGCAAGGCCCTGTACATGATTACATGCCGACTTGTAGATTGGTGTTGTAGAGCGATGACAGCGCAATGGGGAGGCACACGTCCTCGTGGACGTGCAGTGGTCTGATTGGCTTTCTGAGGTCGGCAATTAGCGCGGGAGGGTCTTTTGGGGGTGGGAGCTGTCACTGATGGCATGTCCTCTGCGGCTGTCCCCATCTGCCGTGCAGGTCGGGCCCTGCGTGGGTGAGAAGATGGGTGACGACCTGTGGATGAGCCGTTACGTGCTGTACCGCCTGGGCGAGATGTACAACGTGACCGTGAGCTTTGACCCCAAGCCCGTGCCGGGCGACTGGAACGGCGCCGGTGGCCACACCAACTTCTCCAACAGCCTCACCCGCGCGGAGGGCACCGGCTGGGCGGCCATCCAGGAGCAGTGCGACAAGCTGGGCAAGCGCCACGCGGTCCACATTGCCGAGTACGGCGAGGGCAACGAGCGCCGCCTGACGGGCAAGCACGAGACCAGCTCCATGAGCGACTTCAGCTGGGGCGTCGCCAACCGCGGCTGCTCCATCCGCGTGGGCCGCATGGTGCCCGTGGACAAGTGCGGGTACTACGAGGACCGCCGCCCCGCCTCCAACCTGGACCCCTACGTCGTGTGCCGCCTCATCGTGGAGTCCACCCTGCTGATGTAAGCCGCCGCCGCGCTCTGACCTCGGCCCTCCTCGGGCGGGCGGGCCCCCTCGCCCCTCCCGGCATCGAGAACCGCCGCTCGGCCTCGGGCGTCCCGTTGTAGATTAGTTCCGGAGCATCTCGCTGTGCAGCGTGACCCCGCACGCATCCGTGTGGTCGGTGGGCCCCCGCACACCCCCTCATCACCCCAAGTACCACCATCCCAAAATGTAAACACATTGTCATTATCCCACTCTCACCAAACACGGATAACATTGTCATTATCCCACTCTCACCATCCCGGCACTTGCCATCCTGCTCCAAAAGGAGAACGGGTGGAGAGGCAAAGATGGGGAATCAAATTTGCGGCCCGCGAGCGGGGGTGGGTGCTGCTTTGGACTGCGGGTCGGGCCTCTGCAGATGGAAAACCACGTGTGGGTTTGCCAATGACAGCTGAGGGTGGCTAAAGATCAAGCGAGCATACATCGGTGCATGTAGTGCATAGCGACAGCTCCACCCCAGCCCCTTGTTGAGCCTGTAGAGTCCAATGCTGGGAGCATTGTGTTGTATGGGGTATCGACGTCTGCAGCTGCGTGGCCCACCGAATAGCTGCACCAAGATGTGGTAGCTCTCGCACCAGGTGTGGATTCAAAGCCTTTATTCCGCAGCTGTGTGTGCACGGCATTCATTCACGTCTGATAGACGCTGTCCCAAGATGACGACCGAGTCCTTTAACCAGTCCAGTCAGGGCGGTCGGTGCACGTCTGATAGATACTCTCCCAGGATGAGCACTGAGTCCTTTAATCAGTCCAGTCAGGGCGGTCGCTGAACGTCTGATAGACGCTGTCCCAAGATGAGCACTGAGTCCTTTAATCAGTCCAGTCAGGGCGGTCGGTGCACTCTTGCTGACCTGGTCACGCAGACGGGGTGTGCAGGGTTCTGCAGACGGCGGTCACATTGTGATTCCGGGAACGCGCGGAACATATGGTATCACGTCGGCTTCAGCTGCGAATACTCGGTAGTCCATCATGCTGTGTATGATGGGGGTGAGCATGGGCTGATGCGCCACCACTGGAGCCATAAATTGCCGATTATTATATATATGTGTGCCGCTTTGGTCGGGCTCCCAGTACTTAGCGACGGCCCCTCATCTGCACAAAGCTATATGTAGTTCATTCGTAGTTCATTCTGTAGTTTTATCCAATTCGCCTCGCACACGTCACAGGAGTCAAGCGATGAGGACAACGTGCCAGATTTCACAC